>OZ005654.1:94225251-94412751 GCA_963930645.1 Salticus scenicus
TGATTCATTAAAATTCGTATATAAAATGTTTGGTTTTTTTTTTCTGTAATTTTACATAAGACTTAATATAAATGACTACCAGTAGTGTTTCTGTTGGAATTTTTACCAATGTCACAGAAACAGATAGTGGGCGATATACATATTTGTAAATCTAGCCATACGTCTGACTGGCAGAGTAGTTCAAGAGAATATGGGGCTGGCAGGTAGAGAGTAGGGTTTTTTAACAAAGTAATCGCATCTATTGAAAAATCATTAGCAAAATAAAGCGTATTACAAATTTCTATTTCAGGGGTAAGTTAAATACGATGTTCAATAAATTTCGTAATTTAAAGGATTCTGAAGTGATCAAAACAATTTTCTTCAAGTACAAAATTATTAACAATCTACTTTATCGACTAACTGGAAATTTATATATTCAGTATTATATCTTTCAAATAATGCATGTCTATATGCGATAGAAAAAAATAACAGAAACTTGAATGCTTGTCCTTAATTTAAACACGACAGAAAATTTCTGGGTCTTTCTCGTGCATATTGTTTAGAAAAATGGTCAAAGTCACAACACCAAAGATGAGCTTAAAATGACATTGAAGACAGTTGGAAAAGCATGTAAAAAAAAAAATGTAAAACTAGTTGGTAGAAGTTAGCTCTGCTCAGTTCCCCATCATTTTTATGTCCTCATAAATGTCTAGTACAGGACATATTATATTCATGTTAAGAGAAATGAATTTCACCAAACGCTTGACACAGTGACAGAATGAAATCCCAACCTAATAGGCTATCCACCGTTCTCTTCGATATGTTTATCTTATTCTAATCTATTAATTTATTTTATTGTGGTCATTTTCATAGACTAATTTTCATGTTACTGTTACCAATGCAACAATCCTCAAATTGCATATTTATATGGAATATCGCCCAATTTTGCTATGCTTACGAAATCTTAAATTTCGAATAATTTACGAAATTTTCTTTTAGAATATTTTTAGTCAATGATGTTTAAACAAGTATAATAAATGTTATTTTGAAGTTGTCTGATATATTTATGATCCTAAGTAGAAGTTTATGATCAATTTTGCCCTATTGTGCCATGTTAAGTAAATCGTAAATTCCGAATAACTTACGAAATTTTTAACTTAAAGAATTCATTTCTGCCATATTAAGTAAATCGTAAATTTCCAATGAGTTACAAAGTTTTGAAATTGGAAAATCCATTGTCAATTATGTTTAAGCCAGCAGTTTATACAATATTTTAAAACATCTTTGCGATGAAAATATCCTTCAAAACCGATGTTTATGCGAAATTTTACCGTATTTTGCCATGTAAAGAAATGCGTAAATTTCGAATAATTTGCGAAATTTTCAGATTAGCATGTTTATAGTTAATGATGTTCATTCGGTCATCAAAATAGATATTTGACAGCTGTTCTTACATCTTTACGATAAAAATATTTCTTTTCATGCACGTTTAAGTAAAATTTTGCCTGTTCTCCCATGTTAAGAAAATCGTAAATTTGGAATAACTTTTGATGTTTTTTAATTAGGAAGAGTTACAAATAAATAGGGTTCTTGATAGTGTCATAAATAACATATTTTCGAATTCCTCGCAGCTGAAAACGTGTGAAAAAGTCAAAAAATTGAGTTCGAAAATTTTCACGATCACCTAAGTTCCCATACCTGTATTATGATGGGGAAGTAAAAAATTTCAAATTTATGACCGCAAGAATGATTAAATTAATCAAAAAAAGAGGACGTTTTTGGAATAATAGCAATTTACAACAAAATGTCTCTTGTGTCCTTAATAGTTTTCCAGCTTTCGACATGTATTAAAGAAATAAATAAAATTTCAAATACAAAACAGTTTAATGTTTTGTAATATTAGTTCCCCATCATATTATAGTATGGGGAACTTAGGTAATCGAAAAAATTTTCGACCTCGGTTTTTTGCGTTTTTACACGTTTTCAGGTGTGAAATATCAAAATGGTTATGGTGCCCGTCTGTAGGGTGTATGTTAGTTTATCAGTCCGTTAGTATGTTATTCCGTTAGTCCGTTAGTGTATTAGTATGTCAGTCTGTGTACACGATATTTCACGAACAAATGATTGCAGAGAGGTCGGACATGTTTCGAAGTATTATTTATGACACTCGCAAGAACCCTATTTATTCGCAACGTTCTAATTTAGAAACCTCAGAAGTTATTCGAAATTTACGATTTTCTTAACATAGGAAAATAGGAAAAAAATTCACTTAAACACGTGCATGAAAAGAAATATTTTTATCGTAAAGATGTAAGATCAGCTTTTAACTATCAGTTTTGATGTCAGGATTAACATCATTAACTAGAAACATGCAACTTTGAAAACTTCGCAAATTATTCGAAATTTACGAATTTCTTAAAATGGAAATATACGGCAAAATTTTGCATAAATGTTTCTTTTGAGGGATATTTTCATCGTAAAGATGTCAGACTACTTTTAAACTATTATATAAGATGCTGTTATAAACATCCTCGACTATGAGTTTTCCAGTTTTAAAATTTCATAAGTCACTGGAAATTTACTATTTACTTAATTTGGCGGAAAAGGGCGAAATTTCGCATAAACGTCCACTTCCAAGTATATTTTCATCTTAAAGATCTCATAACACTTTTAAAATATCATTTAAGATACTGGCATGAACATTCTTGACTATGAATTATTTAATTTAAAAATTTCGTAAGTTATTTTGAATTTAACATTTACTTAGCTTGGCAAAATAGGGCAAAATTGAGAATAAACGTTCCTTTTGACGATCAGAACTATAAAAGACAACTTCAATATAACATTTATGATACTTGTTTCAACATGATTGACTACAAATATTGTAATAGGAAAATTTCGTAAGTTATTCGAAATTTAAGATTTTATCAACATAGCAAAATGGAGCGATATTCCGTATAAATATTCCTTTTAGGGATTGTTGCATTGGAAATAGTAGCTTGAAAAATAAACTACAAAAATGATCCCAATAAAATAACTTAGAGTAATATAAATATATCGAACTGAACGGTGGGTAGCCTATTAGGCGGGGATTTTATTCTATCTCTTTGTCAAGCGTTTGGCCAAATTCATTTCTCTTAACATAAATATAATATGTTCTGTACTAGAAATTTATGAGAACATATATATGATGGGGAAATGAGCAGAATTCACCTATGCCAACTAGTTCTTATAGAAAATAATTGTAATTACCATTTGTTGCATTGTGTATAAAATTTCATAAAATTTACATGTGTATTTGTAAGGAAAAAACAGTTCTACAGTTAACGTTAACGTTTTTTTCAACACTGAATTAGACACCGTTTACATCGTCATCGACTGGCATTTACATATTACGGTATTAATTGCTCCTGCTTAAAGTTTGGCATCGTTCATTTCTTTTCCTTTACCGAGACCGACAAAAATCACCCTTAACACAAAATAACTGGTGCATGTAAAGTACGTTGTTGCCGGGATTTCCCTTGTCTCGTAGAATTAAAAAATCTAGGAATTACAGAAGAGAGAAAGTAATTTTTGCCATCGAGGATAAAAATGTGATCTGACAAGTACAAATTATATTTTTGTGAATAATATGGACTAACCGTAAAAGGCAATAGTCCGCAGCCAAAAGCCCACTAGGCCGCTCTAGTACATCAATTAGTACATACTACGTTTTCCGTTTCAACTTTTCATTAAATGGTAGAGACGTATTCTTTTAATTTAATTTGGAAAGTGTTTTTTACTTTCTTCTATATGTAATATAGAGAAAGTATTGGATTCGCGAAAATTTTCGAAGTCCACTTTTTGATGGATTTACATGTTTTGGGATATGGAGAACACGAATTAATAGTTTTTAGAAAATGTCTGTCTGTCTGTCTGTCTGTCTGTCTGTATAATTTTTTTTTGTGGACGCTGTATCTCACGAACCAATAAATGAAATTTAACCAAACTTGGTATTTAGTTGCACCCTGACATAAACTGGTGCTGATTAGATTTTGGGATCACTCGCTCAATAGGTGGCGTTGTGATCGCATTTTATGCAAATTTTTAACATGGCAGCATAGGACAAAATTCCGTATAAATGGGCATAAAGAGAGTTATTTTACACTTGTGATTGTAAAATTAATAGGAATTATTGATAATAGTAGTAGTTAGCTAGGAAAAAAATTTTGTGCATGGGGGGGCATCGGTTCCCCCCCTTGGGGGGAAAATCCCCCCCCCGGGGAAGTGAATTTTCAAGATGGGTATCTTTCGAAAGGTCTCGTTGATAATAGTAATAGTTAACTTGGAAAAAATTTTTGTGCATGTGGGGGCATCGGTTGCCCCCCCACCGGGGGGGGGAAGTTCCCACCCGGGGGGGCAAAATTTCAAGATGGGTATCTTTCGAAAGATCTCGTCAATACCTTTAAAACGAATGGTTGAACGATAAATCTGTGATAATTTAAACCAAAGTTATCGATTTTTTTAACTTTTAACAAAAAAAAACTTAGAAAAATATCGCAATTTTTTTTTTTTTTTTTTTTTTTTAACGAAATTTAACCAAACTTGGTATTTAGTTGGTCCCCGACATAAACTGGTGCTGATTATGTTTGGGGATCAATAGCTCAACAGGTGGCGCTGTGATAGCATTTTATCTAAATTTTTAACATGGCAGAATAGGACAAAAATTCGTATAAATGTGCATAATTAGAGTTGTTTTAAACTTGTGATTGTAAAATTAATATGAATTATTGATAATAGTAGTATGTAACTAGGAAAAAAATTTTCTGCATGGGGGGGCATCGCTTCCCCCCCTAGGGGAAAAATACCCCCCCAGGGGGGGTAAATTTTCACATTGGGTATCTTTCGAAAGATCAGGTTGATAATAGTAGTAGTTAACTAGGAAAAAATTTTTGTGCATGTGGGGGCATCGGTTGCCCCCCCACCGGGGGGGAAGTTCCCACCCGGGGGGGCAAAATTTCAAGATGGGTATCTTTCGAAAGATCTCGTCAATACCTATAAAACGAATGGTTGAACGATAAATCTGTGATAATTTAAACCAAAGTTATCGATTTTTTTTACTTTTAACAAAAAAAAACAGAAAAATATCGCAATTTTTTTTTTTTTTTTTTTTTTTTTTTTTAACGAAATTTAACCAAACTTGGTATTTAGTTGGTCCCCGACATAAACTGGTGCTGACTATGTTTGGGGATGAATAGCTCAACAGGTGGCGCTGTGATAGCATTTTATCTAAATTTTTAACATGGCAGCATAGGACAAAAATTCGTATAAATGTGCATAATTAGAGTTGGTTTAAACTTGTGATTGTAAAATTAATATGAATTATTGATAATAGTAGTATGTAACTAGGAAAAAAATTTTCTGCATGGGGGGGCATCGCTTCCCCCCCCTGGGGGGGAAGTACCCCCCCGGGGGGGATAAATTTTCAAGATGGGTATCTTTCGAAAGGTCTCGTCAATACCTTTAAAACGAATGGTTGAACTATAAATCTGTGATAATTTAAAACAAAGTTATCGATTCTTTTCACTTTTAACAAAAAAAAAGAAAAAAAAAAAAAAAACTTAGAAAAAAAAAATCGTACTTTTTTTTTTTTTTTTTTTTTTTTTTTTTAATATTGTTACTGATTGAATATGTATAGGTAAATATAGAAGAAAGTCTTGTGGTGGCCACAACATACTAGTTTTTTTTCTATTAATATTGTTACTCCCACACTACGTGAAGAAATTTTAATAATTTACCGTAGCGTTGGTATGGTAATTGCTGTTATTCTATCATCGTTGTTGTTGTATAACGCTGTTATGGTAATAGTTTAATACGTGCGTGTGTATACATGTAAATTAAAAATATTAATTTACATATATACATGTACATTCCCACTATCAAACACACACACACACACACACACATATATATATATATATATATATATATATATAATCTATGTTAGATAAAGCTCTTTTTTGTAACATAAAAACACTTTTTTTTTACTGTCAATTAAATTTACTCGATTAAAAGAACAAAATAAAGCAAGCATAAAATCATTTTTTAAGTATTAGAATAAAGTGAAATTATGTTGACACACATCATATAAACAAAATTTACAAATTATTTTTTCGTTTTAATTTTTATCCAGAAGACTTAAAAAATAGCTATACTGCTAATATTTTAATTTTTAAATAGCAGAGACTATTAAGAACATTACAAACATTTGATTAAAATGTAAATTTATTGCATGGGAGAAACTTTATTCGTTTTGTTTGACAAGTTACATTTAAGTATCCAAAATATATATCTCAGTAAGACAAGAAACGTAATGGATTCTACAATTAATTTAATGGCACGCGTTTGGTGAACATCATCAATGTACAAGACAACAAAAGAAATTAACATGTCTGTCATTTTTATCGGGAAATGGAATTGCGTGATTTTTATTTAAAAAGGAATGTTGCTTTTATTTTATTTTATTTTATTTTTTAATCAAATACTAATGTTTTAACAAAAAATAAATGTGAAGGAATAAAAAATTATTAAAAAGTATGTTTATATTTGTGTATTTATTTAAAGAAATTTTGAAAGTAATTGAATGACTTTAAAATTTACATTATATATATATATATATATATATACAGGGTGATTATAAAAAAACTACCCCGATATATGAGACCATAGCTATCATACCGTTTACAGTAACTAAATAAAATTTTGGTGGAAGGTATTTTGAGGTATGCGCTCAAGAATCATACAAAAAATAGTAGTTAAACTCTGACAGTTATGGTTACAGTGACAATTTTTTGAAAATTTCAAATGGCAACACTTACTTTTTTTTAATTGGAATGGGATCTCCATACCAAAAGAAACATAAATAGCGTTGAAACGTTACCTGTAGCACGAAAATTGGCAGCGCTAGAATAAAAGAGAAAACGACTGTGATGTGTCTACCAGAGCCAGACTAATGACGCCACATTTCCCACTGATTCTTCGGCTTAGAGCTTCTGTACACGCAAGCCGACTTGTGGAAGCTGGTTTACAGCCTCAACGTGTGTATTATCTCCCATCTTAAATAAGAAGTGTGTAAAGAAGTGAATTGAAGACGACAACTTAAAACTTATCTTTGTTCAACCTGACACTTTCACCGAAACCATTGCCATCTGACACTGAAATCAACTTTGACCTTGACACTTCCAATGCAGCACTTTTATTCTCAACACGACATTGTCACCAAAAACCACACCTATATAACGCTGGATACGACAGGTGACCTTAAAACTTCCAACTCAACACATCTATGCTCAGCTCGGCGCTGTCACTGAAACTACTACTATTGAACACTAGATCCGACTGGTGATCTTCACTCTTCCAACTCAACACATGTCATACCTTACAGACTCACATCGAAAATGACACCCAAATAAAAGTTTAACAAATTAAGTTCTGATTCAGCTTCTTTTTTGTAGGAAGTGTTGCATTGAAAGTGTCAAGGTCAAAAGTTGATTTCAATGTTAGATGGCGATGGTTTCGGTGAAAGTGACAGTTTGAACAAAGATTAGTTTTAAGTTGTCGTCTTAAAATCACTCCTTTACACACTTCTTATTTAAGATGGGAGATAATACCCACGTTGAGGCTGAAAACCAGCCTCAAGTCGGCTTGAGTTTATAGAAGCTCTAAGCCAAACGCTCAGTGGTATATCTGACGTCATTAGTCTTGCTCTGGTAGACACATCACAGTTGTTTTCTCTTTTCTTCTAGCGCTTGCAATTTTCGTGCTTGAGGTACCGTTTCAACGTTGTTTATGGTTTTTTGGTGTGGAGATCCCATTCCAATAAAAAAAAGTAGGTGTTGCCATTTGAACTTTTGAAATTTTGTCACTGTCACCATAACTGTTAGAGTTTAACTATTATTTTTTACATGATTCTTGAGCGCATACCTCAAAATACCTTCCACCAAAATTTTATTCAGTTACTGTGAACGATATGATAGCTATGGTCTCATATATCGGAGTAGTTTTTTTATAATCACCCTGTATATATCTATGCTTGTGTGTGTGTGAAAATGATATAATTACAAAACAAAAAATATAGATTTAAATCGCTGTTAGGCGATAAGTTCCCTAGCACCGAGATTGCCGTGTACAAACAGAACCGTTCCACCAAGTACTGAAAATCAATCGCCTAACAGTGTGAAATCGCCAAATATGCTTATTTTTTATAATTTTTTGTGGTCGCTGTAATTCATTTCAGCCGATAGTTTTTTCACTTTCTGATGTTTTATGAAGAGTAGAATCTGTATTTTTTCAATATTTTTTGAAGACGACTCCTTGGCAGTAAAAATAAATTTCTTTTATTTTAACCTGTAAATAAGGAAACAGGATACTCTATTTTCTTAAAAGAATAAATTTTAAATAATAGTGTAAACATATTTTACTTTATTGAAAAGTAAGACACTGATGTTAAAATTGAAATTATACTGTTCCACCATCAGGTAAACTTACACACACTAACCATATTTTTAAACATTCGTAAAATAAAATTTTACGATTTCTGTTTAAGATTACTTATGCTAGACTATATTTTAAAAATGTAATTAACAGACAAAAAAATGCATTAATTTGGTATTAACATGAAGTTTCATTTTCTTAACTACTTGAAATCTATGTAGTACTTACAAAGTGGCCGTATATAATCTTTATTTTTTATTAAATTTAACACAAATAATATTAATTATATATGTACATCTTTTAAATGTACATAATTCATTTCTTTTTATTCTTCGTTTACTACATTGAAAACATGGTAAACTTTAAACATTGTCATTCACATTTAATCACAAAACTATAAAGTTACAGTGGTCATTCTTCTTTAAGCTTAAAATGTTGAGCTTGAACAAGACTATGCCAGTCATTATTTAAAAAATATGCAATCGATAAAAAAAACAAAAATTTTGCAGTGGTTCAAACAAGCACATATTTCCGTTTCCTAACTATCTAAAATGAACAAACTACCTCTAAGGATGTTTTATTATAAGTCTATATGAACTTTATTTATTTATTTATTTTTAATAAAAATTTAACATAAAATATGATGAATTATATTTCTAAATCTTTCATAGGTACATGAATCATTTCTTTTTATTCTCGATGTAATACACTGAAAATATGATAAACTTTAAACATTGTCAAAAACGGCTTTGGCATTTACTCACAAAAACTATAAAGTTACAGTTTGCAATTTTGTTTAAGCTCTAAATGTTGAGAGATCTATAAATCAAGCTTATCTTTCTCGTTTCAAGAGATTTCTGTTTACTTGCGATGACATTCAAATCTTCTCATGGCCCTATTGATGTCAAGTTGACAGCATGAGGATCGAATAAATTCTCCATTTCTTCAAACAATTTTGTTTTTATGTGAATTGATCTTTTTTTATGTCCAAGGTACAAGATTAAATTTTAATTCTAATCTTTGATCTAAACAAAAGAATTTTTAAGGAAGTTAGAAATTTATTTTATTTTATTTATATGTATATATATATATATATATATATATATTAATGAAAAACCATATACGAAAAAAAAAATAGATTTTCTAAGTTATTATAGCCTGTAAAAGACAACTTTAAACTAGAACACTCAGTTCGTCCTATTTTTGTAAAGATAATCTCTTGCGGGGACATTTTTTAATTGAGAAATAATTTATCTTATTTAATAATAATAATAATAATAATAATGAAAAATGTCACTGGTCTACAGTGGTTTGGTAACAACGGTTGAATTATTATTTCTATTATTAATTCCAATTTTTATTTAAATATCTGCAATAAAAAAGTCCCACCACATCACATTTTTCTGTTAGAGTAACAGAAAATGGCAATTTTCACGATTTTGTATCATTTTCATAGTGTCACAGGTGTTAACCCTTCCTGCTGGCAACCCAGATTCCTGGCAACTCAGAATCCCGGCAACCATGCTTGTTCCATTTTTCTGTTAAAGTATCGAAAAATGGCAAATTTCACTATTTTGTTTATGATTTTTACAATACAGTAGACAGTAAAAGTATCCGAGCGCTAGCCAATAATTCCGATATCAAAAAAGTACATTTAATCCTATTTTGTTATATAAATCCTTGTCGAATCATGTTTTTAGACTGACTAAGAACATGACTCCACAAGGATTTATCTAACAAAGCAGTATCAAGTGTACATTTTTTAGACATGGGGTTATTGCTAGTGCTCAGATACTTTTGCTGACGACTGTATCACACATGGTAACCTTTCGTGCTATCAACCCTGCCTCCTGGTCATCATCTCTGCTAGTAATCCCTGTTTGGTAACCCTGTATTCGTACCTTATCTTTTTTTTTTTTTTTTTTTTTTTTTTGGTATTCTAGTTAACAGATATTCTTTGTTAATTATGAGTTCAAAATGGCATGTTTTCAGTGTAGAACTTGTAAAACCGTACCCGATAAGTTTTGCTGTATTTGTGAACCATTCATAATAAAATCGCAAGGTAAACATTTAACTCAAGACGTAAATTGCCTATTTTTTGTATTTTGGTTTTAAAATAACAAATAATAACAATTCAATCATTTAGTGTATTTTCCATGTTTTTATGTTCTACTTAGTCTACAATATGTATATTATCTCCATATTAACAGTATTCCATTCTAAATTAATAATATTGTTAGTAATAATGCATGTCTTATAAAGACTTTTGTACATTGCTTCCGGTACAAATTAAATAATCATAACAAGAGAACAGTACGTGTTACAGATTTTTCACTATTATTTTTTAATTCTGCACTACAAAATTAGTTGAATATAGTTAATTTCATTTTTGTTACCCCCAATTTTATTTATTTATTTATTTATTTATTTATTTTGTCGACTAGTGTATTTATGTATTTATTTAATTTTAGCTAGAAATTTTTATTTTTACTATACCATTCGAATGTACAGTCCATGGATTGAAAATATCGAATACATATAACTACCATACCTGGTCAACTGATAATCCAAACACTACGAACATTCAGACCAGTTTAAGAGTCGATGTTTGAATTGGAATCGCTCACTACCACCTGATTAATCCATACGTTCTGCCAAGTCACCTGGACCGATATTCCCACTTTCTGTTTTTCTAAAAACTGACGCACAAACTACTAAACCGTGTTCCAGCCCACGTCGTACAGAGTTAAAAAAGACGGGACACGTCCCATTACATGAAAAATTTCAGAATGAATTGCATACCGTTTATCTAAGTGTCAGGTAGGTAGGTTTTATGTAGATCATTTTTGACACCAAAATCAATTGGTCCGCCCGCTTATGCGATCTATCTATGCTTGGATTTTTTCCTGTGATATCTCATTTACTCGACAATGTTTTGTGAACGAAGGGAGATCTATTTTTTCCAAAGAAGAGGTAGTTGCCTGACTTTGTACAGTCGGTAGCAAAAGTATTTGAGCACTAGCAATAATCCTTGTCTAAAAAAAGTACATTTAATACAGCTTTGTTAAATAAATCCTTATCGTTCGAGTCATGTTCTTAGTCAGTCTAAAATTATGATTCGACAAGGATTTATTTAACAAAGCAGTACTAAGTGTACTTTTTTGATATCAAAATTATTGGCTAGAGCTCGGATACTTTTGCTGCTGACTGTAGTTTCTCTAACTATACGAATTCATGTATACGCATTTTAAAAGTAATCTAAAGTTTTACCATCACTGTTAAACATTTGCCACTAAATTAAACAAAACATGGTACACAGTGTCTGTAATCATAAGCTGGTGAAATATTTTACCATGATTTAGTTCTTGATTTAACCTGGACGCGGTGTTATAGTAGCTGCAACCATAAGATGTATAAATATTTGACCATGCTCCCGTGCTTTGTTTCATTAAAAAGTACGACATCATGGTAGAATGTTACCCCATCGCATGGTAAAAGCTACTGTAGTATGACTTTTTTCTTCAACCTAGCATATTGCAGCTACTGTACAGTCGGTAACAAAAGTGTCCGAACACTAGCAAAAATTCTTATATAAAAAAAGTACACTTATTACAGTTTTGTTAAATAAATCCTTGTCGAATCCTGTTTTTAGACTGACTAAGAACAGGATTCGACAAGGATTTATTTAGCAAAACTGTATTAAGTGTACTTTTTTTATATAGGAATTTTTGCTAGTGTTAATAGACTTTTGTTACCGACTGCAGTACCAAATTTTGGTTCATTCGATCACGGAAAATGTTATATGTATATGTGATTCTTTCAATGTTTTATGATATTACTATGATTATTTTAGCAAAATCATTTTTAAATACGTGTCATATAAGTTTTTCATTTTAAATGCCAAAAAGTTCAATTAATTTGTACGAATCTTTATTTAAAATGTGTTTCGTTTAATAATATGTCTCATACTTTTTAATGATTTAACAACTTCATCAAAGTTTTTTTCTTCATATTTTAATCAAAGTGGATTGTTTTCTAAATTTTCAACTATACAAAGGTTTATTGATTTCATCATGATGATCGTTTGGATTGCAATCTTCCGTAATACATTCTTCTAATGTTTTATGCGGGATTTAGTTTTAAATATGTGTTATTATTCCATTTTAACTGCCGAAAAAGTGCTTTTTTTTTTTTTTTTTTTTTGCATGCTTTTGATTGAAAAGTGTTTTGTTTCCTACTATATCTGACGTCTATTCAATGCTATGACAAATTCATTAAAGTTATTTTCTTCAAACTCGATTGTTTTCTAAATATTCAAATGTACGAAGCTTTATTAGTTTTGCCTTATGATTCTTTGAGTTTTTATCTTCATTACGATGACAAATTCATCAAAGCTGTTATTTTAGGGCTATTGGCCTATTTCAGTCGGTACAGTTGTCGAATTTTTATAATACACATTTAATTAGTGCTAGAGGCCTATTTCAGTCGGTTTATTGAATGGGGATTTATTGAATGAAGTCCCCCCAAGGCACAACTTTGACATGAGTCCCCCCCAAGGTACCCCTATTTCAGTCGGTACAGCGTTGTCGAATTTTTATACGTCACTCTTAATAGTGCTAAGGGCCTATTTCAGTCGGTTTATTGAATGGGGATTTATTGAATGAAGTCCCCCCAAGGCACAACTTTGACATGAGTCCCCCCCAGGCCCAACTTTGACATGAGTCCCCCCCAAGGTACCCCTATTTCAGTCGGTACAGCGTTGTCGAATTTTTATAATACATTCTTAATAGTGCTAAGGGCCTATTTCAGTCGGTTTATTGAAAGGGGATTTATTGAATGAAGTCTCCCCAAGGCACAACTTTGACATGAGTCCCCCCCCAGGCCCAACTTTGACATGAGTTCCCCCAAGGCCCAACTTTGACATGAGTACCCCCAAGGTACCCCTATTTCAGTCGGTACAGCGTTGTCGAATTTTTATAATACACTCTTAATAGTGCTAAGGGCCTATTTCAGTCGGTTTATTGAATGGGGATTTATTGAATGAAGTCCCCCCAAGGCACAACTTTGACATGAGTCCCCCCCCAGGCACAACTTTGACATGAGTCCCCCCCAAGGTACCCCTATTTCAGTCGGTTTATTGAATGGGGATTTATTGAATGAAGTCCCCCCAAAGCACAACTTTGACATGAGTCCCCCCCAGGCCCAACTTTGACATAAGTCCCCCAAGGCCCAACTTTGACATGAGTCCCCCCCAAGGTACAACTTTGACATGAGTCCCCCCCAAGGCACACCTTTGACATGAGTCCCCCCAAGGCACACCTCCCCCTCATTGGGAAGAAGAGAAAAAACGTTGTTTTGCGGCTATAAGACAGTTTGGACTTCCAATGTTATTTGTTACAATATCTGCAGCTGAAACACATTGGTTTGATTTAATGAAAACTTTATCATGGAATTTAGATCGTCACGAATTAACTAAAGACGAATTTGTCGATATTAACAAGTTTAGCAGTAGGCCTCTGGCACTAAATTAAAATCTGTCAGTGTCAGATTTTCATGTTTTAAATAATGAAATAATGTCGTGTCTGTATATATATATATATATATATATATATATATATATATATTTTTTTTTTTTTTTTTCCAAGCGATAATGTTGTTTGCAAGTTCCCTTGTTTTCTAAATATTCAAATATACGAAAGTTTATTAAGGTTTGATCGTTGGAATTTTTGTCTTCATTACAATCTTTCACAATACTCTTTGATTTTTTACTTTGTTGAATATCCACGATTATGTTAGTGTTTTCGAAGTCTTCATTTCAAAATGGTACTTTAAAAATCCAGATTTAATTGATAAAGCGCCATAAAATATGTATCAAAAGCTTTTAGAAATAGAATGAAAAAAATGTTAGAAAGTAAAGGATTTAGATAGGTAAGATACTTTGAATTTTGGGGGGTTGTTTTCCACGGAAATTCTTAAAATAATTTAATTTCGAAAGAAAACTTCATAAAATGAAGAAATTCTTTCAAGAGGAGTTCGTTAAGTAGCGATCAATTTTTAAACAGTCTTTAAAAAAATATTTTTGTTATTATAAAAATGCAATGATAATTATGTTAAAAATTAACAATGCATAATAAAAGTTTATCGCATATTTAAAAATGTTCTTTTGATTTTGCATTTCATTTACACAAAACTAAAAAATGTCAACTGTGTTATTTAACATTCCATAAAAATGACTATTTATTTTATTTATTTATTTATTTATTTTTCAAGGGACTGAATCACTTCTGCAAAATGCATTTAATGGGGTTAGTAAACTTAAGTATTAAATTAAAAATATAAATACTACATTTTATTTACACAAAACTAATAAATATCGAATGTGTTATTTAATATTCCAAAACAATGACTATTTATTTTATTTATTTATTTATTTTTCAAGGCACTGAATTACTTCTACAAATTTCATTTAATTGTGTTAGTAAACTTAAGTATTAAAATTAAATTATAAATGCATAAGTTACAAAATTAAGTATTGTTTTATATGAAATAATATTTAAGAAAGAAGCATTTACACATACTTTATGTATCGTGATATTTTCAAAGCTGATAATATAAAATTTTTCTGAATTTCACAATAAAGTTAGATTTCATAATTTTAATAGTTATATTTCGATAAACATGTCAAAATATTAAATGCTGGTTTATTGTAAATGAACATATATGTGTATAGTTACAGAAAAAAATGAAATTTAATTTATTTGATTTAAAAATTTTATTTACTTAATAATTTATGTCACAATTTTTATTATCCATTGTATATTATATGAAACGTTCTTAATATTTTAAGATGAATTGAATATAAATTTTTATTAAAACAAAACTTATATACTTTCTCATCTGGAACCTATCTCACGCTGATAAAATAAGAGTATAATTATATGCACTGCAATATTGATATTATGCTTATAAACTCTAACTTGGCTTAGGCATTCAATAACTGTGATCAATAATTAGTTTGCTAATATGTTATGTTGAACATGCTTATACGCTCTCTCTCATAAATAGCTTGAAATCAGTTATTGATTAAGCTTTTATCATTAGCCTTAAGGTGTTAAATAGTTTTGCCTAAATCAATATATAAAGAGCAATGTTGTTTTTAATTCTTTTAATAAATGTAACTCTATTTAGTGGAGTTATATTAAATGGTGATAAAAAGAGAAAAATAATTTGTGATATACATATAAACAAAAATTTATGTGTCATTATGAAATATTAACTAAAACACGAAATATTAGTTAATAATTTAAACTTGTATATTTTCAATAAATTATATATACTTCTAAAATTTGTCAACTTAATACAACTAAATTATTTTTTCTGTATTTTATGATAATGTTTATAATAATATTTTCGTTTGTATGCTACCTTTATCTAAGTTTTTCAAAAACCTCCCACCGTAAAAATAAATAAAAATAAAGGTTAATTACTGAAAAATATCTTGTTTCCGGAAAAAAAAAAAGAAACTGTTGCCAGAAGATGGCCGTTTCCAGAAAATACAATGATTATATGCTATTAAAAAATAAATAAATAAAAATTGACAGTGTAACAGAACAATATAATAAATATTTGTACACAACAGGTTTCTTCTCGCTAGGAACATTGAAAAAATAAAACTTCGCTTTAAATACAACTCTCCGGCTCGACCAGCCTGGATCAAATCAAGTTACACGAGAATTTTACCTCTTATTCAAAGAACCTTGTTTTATGCTGAAAATTTAACACTTCCCGGTCTTTCTTAAAAAAGTTACTCATGTAACTATTAAATATTTCTTCATTCAGTGATAAAAGAAATGTATGAGAGTCCAATAAATTATAAATATTAATATTATTTTTAAATCAGGGCTGATACTTAAAATTAAAACAGTTATGAAATTTTCAAAAGGAGTATTAATAAAGCCATCTATTTTAATTTTCATACATCTGAATCTTAAACCTCTAAAGATATTCTATTGTAGTTACTGCATTACAAAATATTTCCACACAACCTCATATCTCTCTCTCTCTCTCTCTCTCTATATATATATATATATATATATATATACATTATTTCTTTATTTTGGGGGGGGTGGAGGGGATGAGGTTATGATTGATAATTTACTTAAAAACTGCTTCAAACTTATATAATTAAATAAAAGAAAAAACATCAAATTTGATTTTGCATCATAATAATAACAATGAGTAAAGTGCCTAAAAGAAAATTCTTAACAGAGAAATAATCTGGGATGTTACTGACTGGTTTAAAGGAGAGATAAATGTAATCTGACATATATCAAGAAAAAAGTACAAATTAAGGAATACTGGAAGTTTTATAAGTGTTAAATATGAATATTAAAGTTCTGGCAAATGGCTTCACAAATTACAGTACCAAATAAAAATATCCCAGTATATTCGTCAGATAACATGTTTGTATATAATTGTTATTAATTATAAAAGTTAATCCTCATCTGATAGTTTGAAGTTTTGAATTAAAATCTTTAAATACTACTCTAAACTAAAAATCTTTCTTTCTTTTTTTTTTTTTTTTTTTTTGAGAAAATTAGATTGCGGAATAGAAGGATTTGAGAGAAAGAAATCAAAGCCCATACTATTAAGCAGAAACAAGTGGCTCATTCTTGTTTCTTTACAAAACTTTATATTCAAACTGAATCATAATTTGATATTCGACTAATTGGAAATGATAATATGTTCATGTTAAGAATATATAGATACAGACCTGGCATGGTAATGCTGTGCGATATTTTTGGTGGGTTACAACAACGTTGTTGAAAACGTATATAGGGGAGACCCGCGTGCCTAGGGCCATCATGTACCTAAGACGATTCCACTTTATTTGAATAATATTTAGTTTTAAGTTTTAATACTTAGTTGGACGAGTAACAAAACCAATTGCTACTTTTGCAACTACTTTGAAAGTTTTGACACGATACACGAAGAAAAAGAATTTGCATGGTTCAAAGTAAAATTTTGCAGCTCATCTCTTTTGCTATTTTACAAAGGTAAGTCAAATAATTTTCTTTTATTTCTAGTATATAATTTTGCTTGTTATATTGAGTAATAATTGAGATATTTAATTAGTCCTCTCTGAATTTGGGTTTCTTACTGGAAGGTATTTTGAATGAAGTTACCAAAACTTGTACTTAGGGCCACATAGCTGCCTTATACCTAGGGCCATGGATGGTCCTAAGTACAATTGCAATAATATTCTTCACGTTGTTACAATTTAATTGAAAAAAATTATAATTATATTAAGTATATTGTTTTATGAAGGATATTGCTTCAGTCCTCCACCGGTCATAACCCTAACAGCACAAAATGTTCCAGAAACGTAACAATCATATAACATTGAAACATTATAAACATTTACGAAACGTTTAAAAACGTTTAGATTGCTTTCCGATTAGTTACAAAAACGTAGAAATGTCCGCGATCGTAACAAAAGATCAGATACGTAACAGAAACTTAAAAATCACTTAACAGATAGAAAATCAAAAAGGGCGAATGTTTCAGAAAGGTATCAGAGAGCATACTAAAACGTGTTACGTTTTTGAAAGATTGTAAGCTTTTCGCAACATAACTGAAACATTCTGTGCTGTATGGGAAGCTGCAATCATTGGACAGAGGAGTGTTTGGAACTTTTATTGCAGTACAGCCTGCAGTAATTGGATGCTGGCAAACCAACCACTACATATGGCATTGCTAAAAATGTTGGCTTGTACTCCGTCGACATTTACTCCTGTAAATATTCTATCAGGCTTTCGTGTATCTGGTATATGGCCAGTGAATCAAAACATATTCACTGAATATGAATAATTAAGCTCAAATGCACTGTAAATATATATATATATATATATATATAATAAAAAAAAATCTAAAATAGGTAAACATTTGTAAGATATTTGGGTAAAGCAATGTTCCAAATTGGAAAGTTCTCTTTATAACCCAAAATTGGTCAGAAAATCTATCTTTTTTGAGTTTACAAACTTGTTATGTATGGTTCACTCTCTAATTTTATATTTTTGTCTATAATAAATAAAGACGAGAAAATATTGTATCATTCACCTCTTATTAAAAAAAAAAAAAAAAAAAAAAAAAAAAAAAAAAAAAAAAACTAACATGTTTAGATGATCTAAAGAAAATGTAAACATTTCGTATGTATACATAAGTACACTGCAAAAAATAAACCCCATTTTTTTTTTTTTTTTTTACAGTGTGTGATCGACAGAGATGATCCCTCCATCAATTTCCAAAAAAGGATTTCCAGGAAGAAAGTGAACCAACAATGATAGAACTGGATGTCTCTGTTTCATGTCCTGTTGAAATTTCGAAACACTCATCATCTAACTCGTATGTCGTGCTTGAACAGGTACGACCTTTACCTAAAACAGAACCTCGTACATCAAAGAAGAAATGTGGCCGAAAACCACAGAGATCTAGAAATCTAAGAGATTCTCCAGGAAAAAAAAAAGTCTTAAAAAAATTTGAAGAAAAACATTCTATTAGAATATCCCAAAGAAAAAAACAAGAGTGAAAAATTCCACGTTAAAATTAAGGTAACATCATAATAATTATTGTATGATAAATAAATGTATTACTTGATATTGTTTCTTTTATAAAATACATGTAGGGGAGACCCGTGTACTTAGGGCCATCATGTACCTAGGGCCACCTCACTTTATTTGAGTAATATTTAATATTAAAGTTTAATACTCAATTGGGCGAGTAACAACACCAACTGCTACTTTTACAACTACTTTGGAAATTTTGAGGAGCGAGTTTTTACAAGTTACATGTAGAAAACGAATTTACATGGTTTGAAGTAAAATTTTGCAGCTCATCTCTTTTGCTATTTTACAAAGGCAAGTCAAATATTTCTCTTTCATTTCTAGTCAATAATTTTGCTTGTTACATTAGGTAATAAATGAGATATTTAAGTAGTCCTCACTGCATGTGGATTTTTTAGTGGAAGGCATTTTGAATGAAGTTACCAAACTTTGTACCTAGGGCCACATCGTTGCCCTGTACCTAGGGCCAGTGTGCTTGGACCTTTTAACACTTTCGCGAGAGCATGTTTTTGTCTTTTTGACAGTAAAGTCCATCTGTGGGCGTTTTTCTCATAAGTTACAGATTTTCAAAACAAAATTTTCCGTATTCACATTTATATTACAAATGCATATGCATTATAATCCTACTCTCTCTCTAATCAAAGTATTTGCATCCATAGTATACTGATTGTATAAATATGAATATTGTGTATATTTTTTAGAAGCAAATAACATACAAATTGCAAAAAAAAAAACCTACTGGTAGAGTTTCTGATTTTCAAATGACGTGAATCTACGTCAGCTGTCGAGAAAATGTTAAGAAACACAGTACAGCTTATAGTAATTGGATTCTGGCAAACCCTGGTAAACCAATCCCTATACACCACGTTGCTGAAAGTGTTGGCAAGTCCTATCTGTCGGCCTTTATTCCTGTAAACATTCTATCAGGCTTTCGTGTATCAGGCATATAGCCAGTAAATCAAAACACATTCATTGAGGATGAATATTAAAGTTCAAATGTGACTGAAAGACAAGACCCCTCCATAAATAAAAATAAAAAATAAAAAAAGATTTTCCAGGAAGAAAGTGAACCAACAATGATAGAATTGGATGTCTCTGTTTCGTGTCCTGTTGAAATTTCGAAACCTTCAACATCTAACATCTTTTCGTGCGTTATGCTTTAACAGGTACGAACCTAAGCAAAATCTTTACCTAAAGCACAACCTCCCACATCAAAGAAAATATGTGACCGAAAACCAGAGATATCTAGGAATCCAAGAGACACTCCAGAAAAAAAAAAAAAAAAAAAAAAAAAAAAAAAAAGATGTTAAAAAAAGACATTTTGTTAGAATATCTCAAAGAAAAAAAAAGTGAAAAATTTCGTGTTTGAAATTAAGGCAACAACAGGATAATTATTATATAATAAATAAATATATTACTTGATATTGTTTCTTTTATAAAATACATGTTTGTATGCTTATTTTCTATTCATTACAAAGTGAAATCTAAATTTGAGAGAATGGCCCTAGGTACAATGAAGTCTGGCCCCAGGTACTATGAGGGTGTTGTACCTAGGGCCACGAGTGAAGTTTCTTTAAAAACTATCTATTTGTCAGAATTTATTATTTTAGGTATTTATATTAATCCCAATTGGAAGTAATTAGCCCTAAAGATATGTACATATCAGTTTGATAATTTTAAACAGGTCAAGGGCTCTGTGTTGGGGCATTGAAAAAAAGCGGCCCTAGGTACATGGGTCTCCCCTATATATGTTTGTTTTCTATTCATTACAAAGTAAAATATAATTTTGAGGGAATGGTCCTAGGTACAATGAAGCCCTAGGTACAATAAGGTCTGGCCCTAGGTACGATGAGGTCTGGCCCTAGGTACAATGTGGTCTAACCCTAGGTACAATGAGCGTGTTGTCCTTAAGGCCATTTGAAGTTTACTTAAAAACCTTCTATTTGTCGGAATTTATTATTTTAACTGTTTATATTAATCTCAGTTAAAAGTAATTAGTCCTAAAGATATGTACATATCAGTTTCATCATTTTTAACAGATCAGGGGTTCTGTTTTTGGGCATTGAAAAAAAGCGGCCCTAGGTAAAATAACGTCTGGCCCCAGGTACAATGAGGGTGTTGTACCTAGGGCCATAAGAGAGGTTTATTTAAAAACCTTCTATTTTTCGGAATTTATTACTTTACGTCTTTGTATTAATCCCAGTAGGAATTAATTAGTCCTAAAGATATGTACATATCAGTTTCAAAATTTTAAACAGGTCAAGGGCTCTGTTTTTGGCAAATGAAAAAAGAGCGGTCCTAGGTACACGGGTCTCCCCTATACTGATTTATTGATACGAGAATAGTTCCTTAAATGTTATATAATCTCGTAGTAGAACGTACTCCCAATGCTGATAATTGTATTTTAACATATATTAACTGCAGCCTATAATGTGTTAAGTTGGTAGAGTACATTCATAATGGTATAAAAATATATAGTTTTATCAGAATATCTGGGCATGATTGTAATTTGGAAAAAAAAAAAAAAATTACGTATGAATGTGAAACTGGACTCAAGTTGTATTCTATAAGGGTGCTTTAAAAACGATCAATCTATGAAACAATATAATCTTATAGAGGGGTGAGGTATAATGCTTCGCTCCTCATTAATATATTGATAAATACAAAGCTTGACATTCCTATTGGTGAGCCCATAGAAACAAAAACTTTATTCGCAATTGCTTCATTTCTGTTTAATTTCTTTCTAAATTTCTAATTTTATTAAAATTTTATGTGTTTTAATGTATTGAAAATGTAGCATTATTCTAATTTGCTAAAGTAAATTAACACTTCTACATATCTCAGTATATCTTTGAAAGACAATTATTTTGAAATAGAGAAATTAAAATTTGAATATAGTACCTCTACAAGCCTCCTTTACCCCAGCATCAAACTGTAATTGGCCATTGAATGACCCCTCTCCCGGAAATCCATAGAAAAGATGATTTGTGGATAACTAGAATCCCACCGAAAAAGATACATCTCCAAGTGTTTTATCGTGGGTATACAATACACATAAAATTCGGCGAATTTTGGAAACTGATTTCATCAAAATCCAAAAAAAAACTCAATTTTCATTGAAATTTCATCGTGATTTGTTATCGGTTTTACATTTACTTTCGGTGAATATTTCCTCGTCAGAAACCGATCTTACAAGGAAACATTCAAAAGATGTCGACTTCAAAAAATATTGAAAAAAATATATGTGATTCTACTCTTCAGGAAACACAAGAAAGTGAAAAAAGTATCGGCTGAAATGAATTACAGCGACCACAAAAAATTATCAAAATTAAGCATATTTGGCGATTTTACACTATTACGCGATTGATTTTGAGTACATGGCAGAGAAGCAAAACACGCTTCTGTTCGTACACGGCAAACTCGGTGCTAGCGAACGCATCGCCTTTCAGAGCTAAATCGCCAAAAATGCTTAATTCTGATAATTTTTTGTGGTCGGTGTAATTTATTTCCGCCGATAATTTTTTCACTTTCTGGTACTTTATGAAGAGTGGAATCACCTTTTATTTTCGATAATTTTTGAAGATGACACGCTTTGAATGTTTCCTTGTTACAGTCCCCTTAGAAGCGCTCGACACTGCTCTATGAGCAGTGAGCGGAGACTGCACCTTGTTAAATGTTTTCTTGTTAGAGTCTGTTGAAAACTATATGTTAGTTTTGTTATCATGGTTAAGTCTATGTTATTACTCGAGCAATTTTTGAGAAGTCAATGAAATGCCGAGCAAAATATAATGGGTCAATGCTACTAGGGTTTTCAAAATAACTTTCAATGTATTATATTTATAATTTCGAGGACCTCAATAATGGATTTTTAAATTATCATTATTTTATGGATTTTAATTTTTATGATTACATTCAGATTTATGATTTCATAATAGATTTAGTCCAATGCAGTAGGAAAAAAATTAATTGCTGAATTATAATTATGCAGAAATAATTTATTATATTATTCATGTATGTCTAATGGCAAAGATGTGTATGTAATTTCAATTCATTGACTGTAATGGCGTTTCGATTTGTTGTATATTAAAAAAAAAAAAAAAAAAAAAAAAAATTGTCGACTGTCGCACGAAATGTCAAATCTCAAAATGTTCAAATTTCGTGATGAACTTCCCGTGACATCAGCTCCAGCTTACAAATAAATTGCACAAACAGCCACACCTCTATTTCTTATTGCTTAGGAAATGTATTGTAAAAAGCACATATTATTATAAACATTCTCACTTGAACATGTTTTATTTTTTATTATTGTTGTCCGTATCTATAAAATCAATAAAATTGTAATACCGCCATTTGAAAGGGAGCAGACAAAGTTTTATACTAGTAAATATTTACTTTTTATTAGTAGGTTTTTAGTTGCAGGATATAATTTAGCATACAGTAAAATACATTTAATTTCACAGTAGCATTTGTGACTAATAGTATAGTGTTGACTAATATCGGAGATTTGTCTGACAGGTCAATATTGTGTGGCATACGTTTTTACCAATATTGGTCAATATTGGAGTATGTCGGACAGGCCATTAAGCTTATCGGATTACAGTAGTATGGTGGTTCTAAATTTGCTCCCTAATCTATATTTTTAAAGATTAAAAAAAACAAATGTCAAACATTTCAGAAAATTCAAGATTAGAGGTAAAACACTAGTCAATATCTAGTATCATTGGAAAAGTTTAGTAAAACCATGTCTCATCAGTGATGCATGGCGGTATTGGGGGATATTCGGTGGTAGAATGCCTATATTGTTGTGCTATACTTGGGTTAAAATAACTAACAAGTTTGTGCAAAAAAAAAATCTCACTTTTCTTTTTAAAAGATAAACTCTATAATAGTAAATGTATTTTTTTTCCATCACATCATGCGCAGTAATTACATTATAAATAATCGCACTTATATGCCCAAAAATGCATTTTAAAAATGTAGACGAAATTACCTGAGTATTTTCAGCTATATGTTTGTGTGTAAGAAATTGTTTTTCACATTACAATTACGCCAAAAGAAAAAAGCAATATTTTGTTAATTTTTCTTTATGTTAATTTACCTTATCCTAGTAGTGTAAATGCCAGACATTTAAATTAAATATGCTTATTGACACAATTAAATATAAAATACTGCATTCATTTTCTCTGATCCAAAGCACTGTATATATATATTTTTTTCTCAAATGTAAAAACAGTACCTTTATCACAATTATACTCTATTCAATAGTAATATATTTACATATATATATATATATATATATATATATACATATATATATATATATATATATATATATATTTAAATATATTATTTATACTTTTAAAATTGTTCGAGTTTCTTTACGTACTTTTCCTTAACTCCATTCAGCAAAAAGTTTTTCTTTTTTAAATAAAATAACCATTATCTTTTGAACTATTTTTGTTACTTTTTTAAACATCTAAAATTCTTTAAAAAGATATATTCTTTTCTTTAAAAAGTACCCTAGAATGGGAATTTTTCATTGTACTCAACTGATTATATTTAACAGTAAATTTGTTAATTTGTTACAGTTTAAATGATCTTTTGAAAATTTATACTATCTTTCAAATAAAGGATGTATTTTCTTCGACCTAAATTACTGATTTTGAGTTACTTAGCATGTCATTAGTGAAAAAGACTAAAAAGAAAAAAAGAAAGAAAGGAAAAATCTCTCATTTACAGTAAAGTCGTTAAATGCGTTTTATCATTTCCTTTTCTTTCTCTTTTTTTTTTTTTTTTTTTTTTGTCAGGATGGGGAAAAAAATAATACTGACTACTCTTTACTAATTTTTTAGAGCGTTTTTGTTATTTCGAGTTTCACTAATGGATTTCTAAGCGACTTTTAAAGATTACTTTTTACAAATAACCTTAAAATGTTCAAAATATTTGGTGAGGAATTAAACATAATTTTTTGTACATGAAATTAAAAAAAACAAAATATGTATATTTAAGTTGTTTTTAAATATCGACAGTTAATTATTAAAACTGAAGTTGATGCACACATAAACATATACATAATTTTTTTAATATACTGCCTATTTTCTAAGTTTGTGTAACTATTTTTCATTTAATAACCTGGGGATGTATTTTTTTCCCCGTATGTGTTTATTAATTGATTTTAATAAGCTTTTTTAATTGATTTATTAGCTTTTTTTTAATAGTTAAGTTTAATATAGATTAATATGTTTTTCTTATATACTTTAAAACAACAGAAATTTACTGCATTGAACAAAACTGCTTATTTATATTTGTTTATGTATTGTCTGTGCATGCGTGTGTATGCGAATATCTCCCTCTCTGTGTATGTGTGTGTTTTTATGTAAGTAAAACAAAAGGTGAAGTCAATCAGATATCTAATATTTGAGATGTTTTATAAATGAATGAGAAGTATATCTCAGTTCAAAAAATAAATAAGTATATTTTTTATATATTTTTTATAACTTGAACGATGATACATAAATTTACTATCCTATCATCCTATCCATACATATATTTACCATCCTATCCCCTAATGAGGTAGTCGGGAGAAACTTGGAAATTTTAAATTCTCTATTTTTTACAAAAATTTAAAGTCTTAAAAAAATATATAATAATTCACAAAGTGCCTAATCGTAATATACACAGAAATATAATTAATAAAAGATTGGAGATAAATACAATCATCAGAAAAATGTAATTTTCAAAAAAATATTTTGTGGCTCAAGAAATAAATAGCATCCGTTTACTTTATTATATTAGTACGCAAATATAAAATATGCCATATGTCTTTAGCTTATTTTTAATAAGAGGGGTCTGATAATATCATTAGAAAGATTTAGTTAATTTCGGTTGCAAATATAAAAAAAAATATTCTCATATGGTTCCAGGAAGACAAAGAAAAATACATTCATGGGGACAACAAGACTATTACTTTCAGACAAAATAGACCATTTTATTTTATTTATTTTTTTCTTTATTATTATTATTATTATTATTGTCATTATTTTGTTCCTTTGACAAAAAGTTTTAAAATATTTAATTAAAATTGAGATTATTTGCAAAAGAAATTTTAATAAATGAATAAAATAGCCGTTCTTTAGGGTACGCAACTTCATATGTTAAGAAAAAAAAATCAATTATTTATTTTATTTACTTATTTATTTATTTATTGCGCATTTTGTGTATTTAAACCCCCCCCCCCCTTAAAAAAAAAAGGTTTATCCTTTTTTCCTATCACGTCAGATTGAAAGAAATATCGTATTTAAGAAATGAATATATATTACATTAATTGTTATTTAATATTAGCCTTTGCTAAGGTTTAAGGTTCAAAAGAACGCAGAACAATTGCCGCATGCTTTTATAAAAAAGAACAGATTAAAGAAAAAAAATGATATTGTCTTGAATTAGATTATTTTTTCTACAAAATTTTATTTCTATTATTCAAAAAACAAAAGTAGGCTTTCCTTTCATTTATTTTTTATGCACTTTATCACTTTTTTTTTTACGTAATATTTTGCAATTAAAATTCCTGCAGAAGAAAGTTGTTAAATTTGCGTGTGCAAATTTTTCAAATGCAATACAACGGCTCGGTCTTTAGCTTATTTTCTGGATTTATTTTTCTCTATTTTTTTTATTTGTCTGGCAAATAGAAATGAGCATATATGTATATATATATATATTTCTTTTTTCAAACTGTTGCGATATTGTTTCGATACAAACAATGTTATTTGCCAGTGAAATACACAGAAGAACTTCATTAGTTTGATTAAGAAGCAGTGATATAGAGAATTTCACAGAAATATGCATCATTACGTAAATAAAACTGTTGATATAACTTTATTATTATTATTATTTAAGTAAAATATAAAAATTACTATGATCATTGTTTACACTAAATTTTGAAATTTTGAATTTCTCAATTTACTATTTAAATGTTACTTAAAAATTTGGTCGATTTTCGACCACTGGTGATACTTGTATTTATTAAAAAGCTGTCCAATGATGGTAAGTTGGCCATTCTTTTCATATATACAACTTAGAAATATTAAATAAAAATTACTTTTTATTTTTAAAAAAATAAAAATAAAAATAAATGGATGATATGTGCATTAAAATAAATTTTTAAACTTACTGTGTAAATTGCTGAAATTTTTTAAAGAATTGCACGATTTCACAAAAGAAGTTTGAAAAGAGAGATAAAATTTAGTAGCTAGCTTGTTTTCCTAACTATTGTTCTGTTTTCTTCGGAAATGCTGTGTCCACAAAACAAAACCAAATAGATAGGTGAGTGGAGGGAAGAAGCAGAGTGCGAGCTCTGCTTATATATATATATATAGTGCAAATTTAGACTAATTTAGCTGTAAAGATTATTTTTAGAAATTTAGGAGTAAGTTTCCACATTTTCTTAAAGCTTCTTACAAAAATGACAATGCTGCATTCTTATGAAAATACCAATACTATCACTGGTAGCACATAACGTTTTTATAGCGTTGAAAATAAGTCAGAACAATGAAACATTAGTTACAACAACGTTATGTGCTACCTGGGATAATGGTGAAACAAAGCTCTAAATTTCTAAAAATATTGGTTGCGTTTGAGTTGGCCTTAAATGACAACATGTTATACCTGACTATCTGTATTTACCTATCTAACTTTATTACTCACTTTCCTTCAGAAAATATTCTTTAACGCAAAAAACCTTAAGACCACCGTCACGGTGTCTCTCAACGTTGAAACAATAAGGTGTTTTACAAGCTACTAGTAGAAACAAAAATTACATTAGCCTCTCTACATCTTACCAAGCATAAAAACAAAAAAAAAAAAAAAAAAAAAAAACCACTGCAGTTCAGAATACAAAAAAGGAAAAACTATATGCCAAATATATTTTTTTAATACAACATAATTTATATCAATATGAAAATAATAAAAAGATTGTAAAAACAAACTTACCCCTCCCCCTAATAAAATGAACTAATCAAACCTCAAATTATATATATATATATATATATATAAAGGTTAAAAGCACAAACTTACAAAATCAGTGATCTAAACAATATCTCAAAAAAAAAAAAAAAAAAAAAAAATTATTTATGTGAAATTTTGCAAAAACAGTTTCGAATGGGATATTACGTCGGAAACTTACATCACACTAGAAAAGGAAAAAGTGATTCTAGGTATATGTAAGTAGATGGAAATATCTTTATTGGATCTGGTGATCTGAAATATTTACAGTCAGTATCAAAAGTGTCTGAACACTAGCAAAAATTCCTATGTAAAAAAAGTACACTTCATACGGTTTTGTTAAATAAATTCTTATCGAATCATGTTCTTAGAGTGACTAAGAACAGGATTCGACAAGGATTTATTTAACAAAACAGTATTAACTCTACTTTTTCTTACACAGGAATTTTCGCTAGTGTTCGGATACTTTTGTTACCGAGTATACAATGATCATTTAGATGAGTTACTGATGTCTTAATAGACGAAGATGGTATTGTCAAGGTAGTTAGGCAAAAGCCTAATCCAGCATTAAAACACATCCTATAAAACGAGTGTAGGATTGAAGTATCTGACAACATTGAAAATGCATTCTTGAGAGACGAAATCTTTAAACACAAACAAGGAAGGGAGGAACAAAGATTTATTTATGGAAATGAAGTCTTTAAGAATTCAAACACCATACCATAACAGCACACCTCATCCGCAAGACATCCTCAGGATATCCTAATGATGAAAGTACATCCAAGGGACATCCTCAGGATGTACTGTGGATAAATGTGCTGTTAGGGTAATAATTCATGTTAGATAAATTGGAAAACCGTGAAATTACTGGACATAAAAATGTGATTTTTGTATTCTCTATAGATAAAGAATTGAACGGGGAATTAGTTGTTTCGATGACGAACATCTTTTTGAATGAACTAATTTTCATAGGAAGTGATATGAAGAGAACTTTAAAAGAATATTAAAAATCGCTTGAAGTAGAATTTTGACGAAGCACGTAACCAATAGAATTAAACTAAGAACAAGTCCTTCTGGCTCATTCGTAAGAGCAGGTTGAATTCTTTTCTCTTGTCAAATAGCCGCAATTTTGAAACAAAATGGCAGTTACAATTGATCATTGGACTTGGAGGAAATATTGATGTGGTTATGTATATACGTAGTTTTAAGGAAATCGGTTCATAAATACTTTTTTCATGTGAATTTGAAATTTTCAAATGGCCAGAACTTGAAAACAAGATGACGGATCATGTTGGCAAACAATTATATCAAATACGATTATCTGAGATAAGTCTATTCTACAAATTTAGTTCGAATTAATCCAGTATATGAAATTAAGTGACCACCACTTGGAAAAAAAATGGCTGAGCAAGTTGTTCAGTCAATTAATCTAAGATATTTGTAAGATAAGTCTACTGTTCACTTTTGGTTCAAGTGAAATCAGTATTTCAAAAGTTATCGTGATAACAAATTCTCAAGTGGCCATGACTTGGGTGACAAATTTGCGGAGCAACTTCATTACCGAAATCATTTAAGATATTTCAATGATAAATCCATTGCCCAGTTTTAATTCGAATTGATTAAATATTTCAAAAGTTATCGTAATAAAAAATTACAAGTGATTGCTATTTTGAAATAATATGTAGGAGAAAAATGCACAGCGATATCCAAGATATTTGAAGTATAAGTTCACTGTCCAAATTTGGTTCGAATTAGTTCAGTATTTCAAAAGTCACCGGGATAAAAAAAATTTCAAGTGACAGCCTGTTTTTAAGTGGCTGCAACTTGAAACAAAAGGAAGGAGCAACTCGCCCAGCGAAATCATCCAGGATACTTGTATGATATGCTCACTGTCAAACTTTAGTCAGAATTAATTCAGTATTTCAAAAGTTATCGTGATAAGAATTTTTCAAGTAGTACCGTGATTTAAATTTTTCACCATTTGGAAACAGAAAGGCGGAATGTGATACACAGCGAACTTATCTAAGATAACTCAATTTTAAGTCCGCTGCGCAAAACTGATTGGAATTGTTTCAGTAGTACAAATGTTATAATACTAAATTTTCAAGTGACTGCCACTTGGAAATAAAATTATAGAGCAACCTGCGAAGCAAAAATTAACCAAGATAATTAATAATAATAATGACCCTCATCTGTCATGAACGATTCCGGTTAGACCGCTTCAAAACAGAAATTTTAGCAGCCATTTTTTTCCGTTTGTTCAACTCACTGAGCTGGTTAAACTTACGGAAACATACATATATTATGTTTTGTATCGCACGTATTCTTATTTATTTCCCCTAAAACCTTGAAAAACTATTCAATTGTAATGTTTAAAGGTCTGAATTAAATATAACGGATCACTGGCTATTGTAAACATGAACCTATAAATAGAATTATGTAACTTCATGATTATAAGCAACACAATACCAAATCAAAACAAACTAAAACTGTTGCCATTCAGGAAATACAAATTTCAAATGGACAACTCTTTAATTCGGAATGAACGACACTTTGACTGTTTCTTAAAAAAAAAAAAAAAAAAAAATGCTTAAAGTATTTCTAAAACATATTAAAACCATAAAACTCTTAAAGTATTTGTAAAAACATATAACTATGTCTTTAAATATATAAATATGTCTTTAAATATGTCTGTAAAAACATATAAATATGTCTTTAAATATATAAATATGTCTGTAAAAACATATAAACATGTCTTTAATATTTTTATCAAGCTTCATTGTTTGTTTACATTGTAAGGTATGATTGGCGTCGAGTTTAGTACGTAAATGTCGCCAGTTGATTTTAGTTTTGAAATTAGTGTAAAATTATAGTTGGGATAGAATGTTTTGTTGGGCAAGTAAAGGTCACCAGTTGAAATGAGTATTGAAAGTAAAGTAGTCTAAGGTGATAATGTCGAGATAAAATGTTCGGTTGAGAATGAGAAAGTCCCTAACTGGATCCTGGATATTTTGGCGATGTTGTGGGTGAGATAGATGGTTGGAAGTATCGAGTAAAGATGAATTTGGGTTAGCATGGAGTGTCTGTAATTATTGGAAAGTTAGTTAGAAAATACGCAAGCAAAGTGATGACGTCACTGGCCGTCAGTGGATGCAAGAAAAAGATTTCCTATGTTAATCGCCCGTTGGATTTTTTGTAAAAAAATTATTAAAAAGTGCGGAAAATTATTTCCCGATTTTAATCCCCATATTTCGGTATAGATATGTATTAGTTATCGTGTGCATGCGTTAGATTAAGTTGTTTTTGTTGTAAAATTGATAAAACTTAAATTTTAAATTTCAAAATTCTAGAAAAAAGAATGGCAAACTTCCATATTCGATTCAAAACATAAACATTCCATTTCAAAGGATGACCGAGGTAGGTCTAGAAAGCGGTGGTTTGACCAGAAGCCGAAACAGGCCTTCGGCCTAATCCTTTAAGAGGAAGAAGAAGAAGAAGGATGATATTTACACAATAAATATCCAACTAATATACTAATTAAAAGGAAAATGATAAATATTCTATCATAATTTCAAGTCAAATTTGTTTTCAAATGTCTAAATAAAGTGTCTGATATAAGATACTCATATGTTGCAGTGGAATAGATTTAATATATCTGTCATCCTTGGCGGAAAACAAATATCGCCAAATTATCTGGCGAACATATTTACTTCCTTTCAAAAATCATTGTTATTTTGACAACTTATATTAATAGAGCGATGAATTATATGAAACAATATTTCGTACAATACATATTACGAAAATAAACATCTGGCATGTATATTTTCGTATTATGTTTTTAATCGCCAAATACAAAAAACGCCAATGATGACACAGTTATGAAATTTAAAATTTTGTCAATTTAACAGCAAAATAACTCAATCTAACACATGGACACGATATCATATCTATTCCCAAATACGGGTATTAAAATCGAGAAATAATTTTCCTCGATTTTTAATAATTTTTTTACAAAAAATCCAATGGACGATTAGCATAGGGAATCTTTTTCTTGCATCTACGGACGGTCCGTGACGTCACACTTCGCTTGCGTATTTTAAAACAGGATCTTCGATAGTTTTAAAAAAAAGGTATTTTGGTAAAATGAAGTGAATCGTTTTTAGTTTCTCTTACCCATAGGGTCGAGAAAGTATTGTTTTAGGGTCAAATTTTCGAACATGAGATTTTGTTATACTTACATGTTCCGAGGTCCTGAATACGAAAATCATGTTTTTAGCTAATGCTCTCTGTGTGTGTGCGTCTGTCTGTCTGTGTGTCTGGATGTCTGTGTGTCTGTTATCAGCATATCTCAAGAACAAATAGTAGCAGAAATTCCAAACTCGGAATTCTAAATGTGTATCATATAGGGATGCTACAGTAAGCTTTTCGTTGAGATGAAGCAAATAGTTCGTGTACAGGGACATTCAAAAGTATTCAAATACATTACGTCTATGGAGGAAATTGCAGGTAAGTAGAATTTAACATCTATAGACTGCACTAAACCAAATGAAACGAATATATATTTTTTGTAATAGAGATAGTCAACTGGGAAAAAAAAAATTTGTGTATGTAGGAACCTCGCCGCATACCCTCGAGGGGAGTAAATTTTCATGATTGGCATCTTTCAAAAGAGCAGGCCTATACCTGTAAAACGAATGGTTGAACCATCGATCTGCGATAATTTAAAATAAAGTTATCGATTTTTTTCATTTTTAACAAAAAGAAAATTCTTTTTTTTTTTTTTTTTTTTTTTTTTACTTTAATATTGAGAATAAATTCAACTTTTTTTTGGATATTTAGTGTTATACTACTTCTCTAATATGGAAATCGTCTGTATTATCATACAAGATAACTTTTTTAAATAATAATTTTAATAAATTATTTTTTAAAAACAGAATTATTTTTTAATAACCGAATTAAATTCTATATAAATGTAGGTGCATTAATGAAACGGGGGGTTGAGGGGGGCCAGAACTAATTATCATATAAAACTCTTCCGAAGCCTAATTTGAATTGTTTAACATAGGTTTACATAACAGTACTCGTTATCTTACCTCTTAATCTCCAACCTGTACTTATAGTATTAAATTTCAGGGTAAGAGAAAGTCGTGTGAGTGACACACCAGATTATTCTTATCATGAGGACTTTAAATAGAGCACTTAACGGAACACTGGGATGTGTTGTTGCTGTTGTGTTGTCGGGCCTATATTTTTTGTCAACCAGCAGTTTTTTTTTATTGTCATTCATATTTATTGATCGGGTAGAATTTTTCAAATTTCAGAACGGAAATTACAAAATATCGAAACACATTTGATTTATAAACAAAAATTGAAAATACATTTAAATGATCACGTGGTAATCTTCATGATCTAAACATTGTTTTCAAGATTTATCGTTCACATTCCGTCATTTTTGACGGGGTTATATACTAGTAGTATAATAAGTTCACTATTCAACTTCAGTTTGAATCAGTTTAGTATTTCAAAAGCTATCGCGATTGAACATTTTCAAGTGGCAGCCTGATTTCAAGTGGCCGCAACTTGGAAACAAATATCGGAACGAGTTGCCCACCCTATATACCTCTATGATAAATTCACTGTCCAACTTTGGTCCAAATTTATTCAGTATTCAAACGTTATCGTGATCAATATGGATTTGAAATTTTCAAGTGGACACCATTTCAAAACAAAATGACGGAGCAATTTGCTTAACAGGCTCATCCATGATATTTATAAGAAAAGTTCACTGTCCAAATTTGGTTCGATTTGGAGTATTATATTCAGAAGTTATCATTATTTTAAATTTTCAAGTGGCCACGCTTAATTTGAGATATCTACTGCTTTTTTAAAAATGGCTGATAAAGTTCTTTAATAAACTTGGTTGAAACCCTTATACGGTCAAACATCAAAATTCAAACAGATTCGGAATACGCTTTTACAATGTTGATTTGAAATTTCAAGTGGCTGCCACTGGAAAACAAAAGGACGGAGCAACTTGGTTAGCAAACTCATTCAAGATATTTGTAAGATAAATTCGCTGTCTAAATTTGGTTTGATATGGAGTACTATTTTGGGAGTTATTATTATGACAAGATAGAGAGATAGAGGTTATATAGAGAGATAGAGGTAAGTGATTGCAGTAGGTCGATTTATAAAGAAACCTAAAAAAGGGAAAACTATATGCAATCTTGTATAATAAATATGAGTTTATTTACTTATTTATTTATTTTTTATTTATATATATATATATTCGTTAAAAACACTTTTTATTGAATCAGTTTCTTATAAATGAAAGGAAAAAAATAAATAAATGTATGTAAGTTCTACCTTTCACAGTATAAATTTAAAATTCACTATTAATGTGCAAAAATTAATTTTGCGTAAAACAATATAACATTTTACTATAATTAATTTATTAAAATTATGATTACACTCAGATAAACAAATATTACAAATAACACAGATCTGCAACAAAATTTTTTGTTTTCTTCAAGATGATGAGTTTTTCTGGTGTATTTTTGGGTGCTGATTAAGAAAAAACTATTCAGATATTTCCATCACGTACAGTTTTTGGAAAAAATGGAATTTTTTTAGCTTAAAGCTTCACTTTTTAAACTCTCATCTAAATTATTTTCTGGAAAATCTAAATGATGTGAATGAAGAACAAGGAGATCTACTTTATCAACACATCAAATAAATGAGGAGGAGGTATCAGTGACTTTGGAACATTAAAATATTAGAAGATTATTGTTGGGTGCTGCATAGAGAATTCTCCCCGCCCCCTCCTTCAAGGCTCCTAGGGAGTACACAAGAGAAAAGCTCTAAACAGAGCTTTGATGTGCAGAAACACATTTAAAAGGTAGTTGGTAAATAATAGACTGTTTTAATGTGTTTTATTCATGAAGAGTTTTGAATTTGTTTTAGTCTCTGTGTGAATTCTTTTGGTCTTCGTCCTTACTTTGTGAAAAGTCCTTACATGATAGGAAGAAAGGACCAGCATTTCTGAATTCAGCGCGTCAAGACACACTAAAAACACTCAAATCAGTGCCAATTTTTTTTTTAAATGGGGTTTTACACACCTGTGTAACAGTGTAATAGCTAAATATGAAACCAAATGTTTCATAAGACTAAAAAACATCTAAAAATTGTATATTTTTAATACACTAATGTAGAAAAACTAAATCTATAGTCGGTAACAAAAGTGTCCGAACACTGGCAAAAATTCCTATGTAGAAAAAGTACACTTCATACGGTTTTGTTAAAACAATCCTTGTCGAATCCTGTTCCTAGTCAGTGAAAGAACACGATTCGATAAGGATTTATTTAACAAAACCGTATGAAATATACTTTTTTTACATAGGACTTTTTGCTAGTGTTCGGACACTTTTGTTACCGACTGTATATAAATATAGCAAAGAATTTGTAGGCATCCACTGATCAAAGTCGACCATTATTTTTAGTAAAAACTGTTTTTTTTTTTACTAAATAAAGTTTTACTAAATAAAGTTTTTTTACTAAATTTTTTAGTCGATTTAAAGGTTTTACGTTGCAAAGTTTCACAATGCTTTATCATTCGATTGCTTCTATCTTAAAATAAGAGTCTAATATTAAACACAAAACAGTCTAATATTAAAGAATAATGAATAACTTTTTTTTTTAATTATAAGTTTTGATGTACAGTCGGTAACAAAAGTGTCCGAACACTAGCAAAAATTCCTATTTAAAAAAAGTACACTTCATACGGTTTTGTTAAATAAATCCTTGTCGAATCCTCTTCTTTGTCAATCTAAGAACATGATTCAATAAGGATTTATTTAACAGAACCGTATGAAGTGTACTTTTTTTACATAGGAATTTTTGCTAGTGTTCGGCCACTTTTGTTACCGACTGTACTAAGAGCTGCAATTTTTAAATTACAGCGTACTTATTTCCCATACATAATCCCTTTTATTTGTAAATAATTGTTGATTAATTCTTAAGAATCTTTCACATAAAATTGTTGCAAAACGATTTCAAAACGGAAGAAATATTTTATTTCATTTTATTTGTAATATGTTATTTTGACTTTTTGATCTTAAAAGGAATTTTTAACTATGCTACAAAACCAAAATGTGCATAAAAAATAAATAGGGATTCAATTTTTTTGAAAATTCATTTTAGTGACCAGCAATGCGGGCATAGCCTGCTAGTATACAAATAAAACTGTACTTCTTAGAATTTATTCAATTGCATTTCTTTTAATAATTGCAAAAATTACATAAAGAATATATATTTTGAGATGACATTTCAATTTTTGTAAAGCAAGAAATGTATTTAAAATTTAAAATGTATCTGTATGCATTTTAAAATAAATACGCTTTCATTCTAATGCATTTTTTTTTTTTCGTATTCTTAAACTCTCATTTTTTATGTAGCTTTTTTAAAAAATATATATGACATCTGTAAGGGATATTTGAAATATCAAAGTTTCCCTTCACTTAATTTGAAAGAAATAAAACATGTTTATGTATTTTTTACATCGACCGAATATTTTTTTTTCTTTAAAAAACATCACACAGCAGATGCTTCTAATTAAACATAGAGTGCATTATTTTTTCGATGTTTTTAATAAAAATGTCTGAGAAAATTTAATCAAATTGTTTTAGATAGTAAGGTAAAATAAGTGATATCTTATTTTATTAATAGAGTGCTTGTTTTAATATAAAGTAAGATGTTTCTTTTTCAGGTAAAATGAATAAAACTTGATTAAATATATATATATATATTAGTTTTGTTAGAGTCTTGCAAGATTTTATCGATAAAGTTTTATTTTTAATAAATAATAATAATAATAAAAAGTATTAATAATAGAAAGCAAACTAGATATGCAATCTTTTTCGTGTTTATTTTAGATCCAATAAATTTTAAGGATAATATATATATACATAATATTTCAATACAAATTGTAAACAATTGTATTACTCATATTTTATAATTTTTATAAATTATAATTTTTTTTTTTTTTCATTATGAAAAGAACATTTTGTATAAGACTTTTTTTCACTGTTCTGTATCCATTAAATTACTAAACGCCAGTAAAAAAAATTAAAACTACGTAAGATTACAGAAATATTTTTTTTAGTGTTTTCATTTAACATTATGATGGTACAAGACAACAAGAAAAATATTTTTTTTTTCCAATGGCAAGTTACAGGACAAAAGATACAGTCGGCAGCAAAAATATCCGAGCACCAGCAAAAATTCTTATGTAAAAAAAAGTACACTTTGTTAAATAAATCCTTGCCGAATCATGTTCTTACACTGACTAAGAACAGGATTCGACAAGGATTTATTTAACAAAACCGTATTAAGTTTACTTTTTTCACATAGGAATCTTTGCTAGTGCTCGGATACTTTTGCTGCCGACTGTATCAAAAAGAAAGTAGAAATACATGATATAAACATGACATCAGTTAATTCATCAACTTATGTCTGGCAATCCAATATCGCACCCATGAGGAAACGCGAGGCAAAGCAGAACAAAAAATAATATGAAGCATGCCCATTTCCTCCTGGTCATCACACAGGTGACAAAGGGGTCGGAAACCAAGACAATTCTATGGCGGTGTTTTCGGAGACAATCATGGCCAGAAAAAAAAACCGTAGCATTGCGACAGATTTCCCTGTCTACTCATGAATGTCATGGATATGGCTGTACAAGGACGTTGTCGTTTCTAGCGGCAACATCCTGTAAGAAGGAGCACCTTAGTGTCTTTTTCACAATTGTCTTGATCGTACGGTAGACCAAATTCTGGTTGCTAATCTGTAAAACAGAATCCCCCTTCTTCGCCAGGAAGTCAGTGGCCTCGTTCCCCTCTATTCCACAATGGGCCGGGGTCCACTGCAAGACAACTGTTTTATTATGGACCGACAGCCATTCCAGAAGGATAACACAGCCAAAATATTGATTATTATTATTCTTATATTCAATAATCATAGTATAGATATCGTATATAGTATCTGGTACAATATAACTATCAGTGTTTATAAATTGGAACTTTTAATTGATATTTCAATCTTGTGCACTGATAAGTGTAATTAAATAACTAAAATTACTTCATTAATGACTGTAAAAAAATCATGAAAGTACTCTAAACCGACAAAAATAGTTAAAGAAAAAAAAAAGAAAAGAAAAAGATAGTGTGCTTTGGCCATAAAAGAACTTTCTTCGATATAATTTTATATAATAACGGTTAACGTGTACAAATATACGCGTTGACTTTTCAAATTTTCATGGGTTAAGGAGCAATGCTTTGTTTCCACTCACCTCCTGCCCCTCTTTTGTTTTAGAGTCAATTTTTTTAATTTCTCTTACCCATAGGGTCGAGAAAGTATTGTTTTAGGGTCAAATTTTCGAACGTGAGTTTTTGTTATATTTACAAGTTCTGAGGTGCCCGGAATACGAAAATCTTGTTTTTTAGCGAATGGTCTGTGTGTCTGTCTATGTATCTGTCTGTCTGTGTGTCTGTTATCAGCATATTTCATGAACAAAAAGTAGCAGAAATTCCAAACTCGGTATTCTAAAAGTGTATCATATAGGGATGCTACACTAAGCTTTCCGTTGAGATGAAGAAAATGGTTCGTGTACAGGGACACTCAAAAATATTCAAATACATTACGTCTGTGGGGGAAAATGCATGTAAGTAGGGTTTAACATCTATAGACTGCACTGAACCAAATGAAATGAATATATATTTTGTTTAATAGAGATAGTTAACTGGCAAAAAAATGTTGTGTATGTAGGAGCCTCTCCTCCCTCCTGGAGGAGAAGTCCCCCCAGGGGTGTGTGTATTTAGTGTTATACTACTTTTCTAATATGGAAACTGTGTGCATTATCATGGAAGATATTTTTTTATAATAATTTTTAATAAATTATTTTTACTGAGTGAATTTGTATTGGAAAATATAGAAGGAAGTCCCGTGGTGGCCACAACACACTAGTTATTTGTTGTTAGTGGATGTGCTTTACTAATAATATTTTACCATTTCCAGGAAAGCTGTACGGGAATAGAAATAAATTCCTCATAGAGATATGGTAAATAATGTATGTTTTTAGCTAAATATTCATTGCTTGTTTTTTGTATATTATTGAAAGGGGGTTTTGAGGGGGCAGTAGCCCCCTTACACAGAACTAATTATCATACAAAACTGTTCCTAAACCTAATTTGAATTATTTAACACAGGTTAACATAACAGTACTCATTATCGTGCCTCTTAATATCAAACCTGTATTTATAGTATTAAATTTCAGGGTAAGAGGAAGTAATGTGAGTGACACACCAGATTATCTTGATTCAAATTTTTACTTTTATTCATTTATTTATGCATTTACCAGAGTTAATGAATAGCTTTTTTTCTGTTCTGGGCTTTCTGCTGTCTTTTTTATATCAATGTTATAGTCGGCATCAAAAGTATACTAGCACTAGCAATCATCCCTGTCTAAAATAGCACACTTAATACTGCTTTGTTAAATAAATCCTTGTCGAGCGATGTTCTTAGTCATTCTAAGAACATTATTCTACAAGGATTTATTTAACAAAACAGTATTACGTGTACTTTTTTGACATCAGAATTATTGGCTAGTGCGCGGATACTTTTGCTGCCGACTGTAAGTGAAAGATCGTTGTCATTTTTAAAAAAATGGCTTGATTAGAAATATTTCAGAACAATAATATTTTGTGCCCCAAAATTAAGATGGGTTCGTAATAATGCAATGCACGATACAATAAATCCAAATGAAAAAGTTTAGTCCATAAATATTTATACAGTTTACTTGCTCTAGGTTTAACTTCTAAATTCTAAAGTATCGAAGAACTAGCAAAAGAACTTCAAAAGTATCGAAGAACTAGCAAAAATTCCTATATAAAAAAAGTACATTTAATACTGCTTTGTTAAATAAACCCTTGTCGTCGAATCCTGTTCTTAGTCAGTGTAAGGACATGATTCAACAAGGATTTATTTAACAAAACAGAATTAAGTGTACCTTTTTTTACATGGGAATTTTTGCTAGTACTCGGATACTTGTGCAGTCGACTGTATTTACAGCAATTTAACACCCAGCTACTGGTTACTAAATCGAATTGCTATGTTTCAGAATAAATAAAAAGTGAATAGTGTGCATTTAGTATGCATTTTTTAAAGAAATTAAATCCAACACGTCATTTACGAAACCAATAATCACTAAATATCCGTAGTCCATAATTGTGCAGGAATCCCTATTTTAGGTTTTTGTTAAATATATACATGATGATGCGTACACATTGTCCACGCATATTATATTGTAGTTATTTTCAATTTATTAATTTCTTTCTATTTGCAACAGTTTCAGTTTATAAAAATACAATTCAAAGACTTGCTTACTGTAAATTGTTATATAAGTCAAATTATTTTGTGTGGCACCATAACAACTGATTTGTAAATGATGTAGATGTTATTTATAAATAGGAAAGTTCTGTACTAGTGGAGGCTCTAACAATTTGGGAGCCCAAAATATTGGAAGGAACACTATACTCCATAAAATTATTGATAAAACATTACTTTTTTTTACAATTTACTTTCAGTTGTACTTTATTTAATCACAAAAACCACTGCAAAACTAAATAAAAAAAAATTATAAAAAAAAATTCTGGTATCCAAAACCATAACACTTAGCAGCTATGTTTGAGTTACAGTAATTAAAAAATTATATACTTTCGCAAAACTGAAAACATAATTTTCAAAGCATTAAAGTATGTCTTTGCGCAATGAGACTTTTACTGTTTTAAGAGGGGTTCTCATTTAGTTCAAAGGGTGCTTCTCATTTGGTTTAAAGAGTGGTTCTCAGCTGGAGAAAGAGTTATCTTCTCACCCGAGAAGTCTTCAGTTGCTCATTTAAATATCAATAAGCATAAGTAATCAAATTTTGCCGGTATTTTTTAAAAACGTGTAATATGATATTTTTACATTCTTTCTTTCATTTTTTAAACCAATGTTACAAATAAAACAAGTTAAAAATATAATGAAAATAACACAGTTAAAAATGACTTACTTTTAAATAATAAATTACACATTTTTATTCTGACAGGACAAAAAACTTAAAGCTAAGGCATATTGTAAATTTATCATATAAATGTATTGGAGTATTTTTGTGTAAAAGTTAAATATGACTTAAAATAAAAATTTTTAGTTAGATTATATATCAAATAAGTATTTTTAATGTTTGATTTTCACTACTTCATTCCCCCCCCCCCCTTTAAACCTTTTTAGAAATCTGAGACGTTACTTTTTACATTTAATAAATTTAAAATAAACAAAAATAAATGGTCTGCTTTAAAAACTATTGAAAAAAAAAGAAAGAAAGAAAGAAAGAAAAAAATAATCAATTTATAAAACCTAAAATTGTAAGCTGAGAAGAAAAGGAGCTAGAAGAAAAACAATTACTTTTTTAAAATCTGTTTAAAAATTTGTAATATGGATTTATTCACGAATTATTTTAAGAATTATTTAATTATCTGTTAATATTTTATAAAAAAAATAGCTCTCTCTATCCAGGTATGAAAGTGTTCTGTTTTTTGACGGAAGTCTTCTGTCGGTATTTCTTAACAATTATCTTTAACCTATTATATAAAGAGATACTAGTAAGAAAATACACTGAATTTTTCTAAATAAAAATAGTGGTACCAAAGACGGTGAACACTTTCACTCCTGTCTCTATCTCAAAAAGAAAAAAAAAATCTATATATATTGTGTAATTTCATTGTGGGTACACTTATCACCAATTAACTATAATTTAATTCTTAATTATTTAAATCTATTCCTTTTATTACTTGTGTACAAATAATGCACAATGTTCACATTATTATTATTATTATTATTATTATTATTTGTATATTGTTTATTTTCCTCAGCTAAAAATATCCTTATAATTATCCTAGTTATTTTCATTGTATCTCATACAGAAAGGGAAAAAGATTATAAAGCATATCGTGTCATCGATATGGTATCATAAATGCTGATTCCGCTGGATCTCAGCTAATCATTTTTGGTAGGATTTGATTCGTAGGAAAATTTCACATCAGCGAATTTTGAAATAGATATCGACAAAATACTATTGATCTAATAAGATCATTATCAGACAGTGATAAGAGAATTATTAAAGTCTAATTTAGGATTCATGCAATCATAAATGCTTATCATTCTATAAACAGGTTTTCGTACAGATAATACTGATGTTATTTTAGAAATGCAAATAAATGTAACTATACATAATTCCTAAAGCGTACTAATGTTATTAAATAAATGACGGAGATGGCAGAATAAAATGATATGTTTTAATATAATAGATTCTTCTTCTCATTTTTTATTCCAATTATATTAAGAATATAAATAAGACTATTGATAATATTTTCTTTTTATTAACTATATGCAAATTGGGTACTGTACAGTCAGTAACAAAAGTGTCCGAACACTAGCAAAAATGCCTATGTAAAAAAAGTACACTTCATACGGTTTTGTTAAATAAATCCTTGTCTAATCTGTTCTTAGTCAGTCTAAGAATATGATTTGATAAGGATTTATGCAACAAAACCGAATGAAGTGTAATTTTTTTTACATAGGAATTTTTGCTAGTGTTCGGACACTTTTGTTACCGACTGTATATATAATGTATCTTGAAAATACGATCTGAAATTATATGGCTGAAAAATACCATAAAAATTAAATTTAGGTAATGCAAAAAATCGTATTATTGTAAATTATTGTAATATTATTATTGTGTTACATTTCGTTTTTCCAAGATCGTTTATATTAATTAAAAAATAAAATATACAAACTATAAAGTACACTGCATACTTTACTCGGCTTTAAATCGCATATTCTAAAAATAAATGTCACTATTTGAATGATTTATTTGTATTTGAATTTGTATAAAATGCCTTTATTTCTTTAATTTATTTAGAAGAATATAATATTGTATAATATCACTTTAATTGAAGTGATAAATTTTCTTCATTTAATTTGAATGAATTGTATTTCTGATATTATGTATTAATATCATTTAAATTTAACATCATATGCTTTTGAAAGTATATATTTTCTTTTCTAGAATTTTTCGTATTTTTTAATCTAGATTTATGCAACAAAAAATGTAGATTAAAATATTATGATGCTTTCTATTACTCTATAGGTTGTAAATTTTATTGTATTTCATTCAGAGATTTTTCACTTTCTTCAATTTTCCTTTTTTTTTTTTTTTTTTTTTTTTTTTCGTGTACGAGTATTCCATTTTATCAATTCCAATGAGCTTTTAAAGATGTACATTATTTTTAAACATGTTTCAATGTTTATTCTTAAATAATAATAATAACTTAGAATTTTAAAATTCAGTCATTCTGAAATTTCTTAATGTGGAGATTTCAAGCTCATGGAACTGTCATAGATATAGTACTAAGGCATAGATTAATCATTGAGGAGGAAAAAGTGATAGCTTTTTTACTCGGGAAAAGACGGCCATTTTACTCTCTTATGGATGTATTTCCCCGAGTGAACATACACAGGAATACACACAGGTAATTTTGCAAAATATGTATGTATATATATATGTACTAAAAGAGAATGGAAAACTACAGATACCCTTTTTTCTTTCTTTCTTTCTTTTCATTTTCGTTTTCTTTTTCTTTTTTTTTTTTTTTTTTTTACTATACTCTAGTATACTCATGTCTGTACAAAACTGTCTTTCTTTCAGCCTTTATTATTATTATACTTCTTTGAGATAAAAATCGTCTGCATTCACCACGAAAAATAATTTTAATAAATTATTTATATTGCGTAAATTTGTATAGGATTGCATATGGAAGAAAGTCTTGTGATGGCCCCAATATACTAGATATGTAATAAAACTTCCGTTGTTGCTAACTACCTTTAAAAGAATTTTGAGAATTATATATTACTTACTAATATAAAATATTAAATAATATTAAAATTTTAAAAAAGTATTCCGTTAAATATGAAGACAGTAATTATTTCATAATAATAACAAAGCAACTGATTATAAAAATTATATTTTTTTATAAATTACTTGAATATAACTTATTTATGAAAACTTATCCCATTTTTCGTACATTTATTAGAACACTTAAAAGCCGCGCAATATTTCGGCATTTTCAAAATTCATTACCATTCTATTCTATTACTATTTTCGAATTTTATCTCTCTAATGGCAAATGCCAAAAAACTTTTTCGGCATCAAAAATTTTGCTCGTTAGCATGGGGATGATAGATCTATATAAATTTCCATGTCTATGGGAACTGTTAGCTATCGGCTGTATGAAATGAACATATGTGGAAATAAAGTCAAAAATAAGAAACCATTTTAAATTTATTCGTGTGCTTTTTTCTTAAAAATAAAGAAATTTGTTTAACATTTAAAGCACTCTTCAACGTCTGAATAATTAATTTTTCTCTGCAGTCGAAAGATATAACATATAGAACTTTATTATTCTGCCTTTATGTTGGAATCTAAGTTGGTTTGGGGATATGGAATATGGACAATTCCATAATGAAAGATGTAATCGTTGTCTACAATTAAAATAAATAACAGATGAAAGAGAAATATCTATAAAATGATATTGCCGATTTCATATATGTATATGTATACAGGTTTTCCAATAAGTCTGTAGACATTTTAAACTGGTATGTTGTAGCCACCACAAGACTTTCTTCTATATTTTCCTATATACATATTCAATCAGTAACAAAAAAAAAAAAAAAAAAAAAAAAACGATTTTTTTCTAAGTTCTTTTTTTGTTAAAAGTAATACATATTCAACCAGTAACAATATTTAAAAAGAAAAAAAAAATCTAAGATTTCTTTTTGTTAAAAGTAAAAAAAATCGATAACTTTGTTTTAAATTATCGCAGATTTATAGTTCAACCATTTGTTTTATAGGTATTGACGAGATCTTTCGAAAGATACTCATCTTTTGAAAATTTACCCCCCCCCTCGGAGGGGGGGGAGCGATGACCCCATATGCACTTTCCTAGTTGACTATTACTCTTATCAATAACTAATATTAATTTTACAATCACAAGTTAAAAATAACTCTCATTATGTACATTTATACGAAATTTTGTCCTATACTGCCATGTTAAATATTTAGAAAAAATGCGATCACAGCGCCACCTGTTGAGCTATTGATCCCCAAATGTAATCAGCACCAGTTTATGTCGGGGACCAACTAAATACCAAGTTTGGTTAAATTTCGTTAAAAAAAAAAAATTGTTAAAAGTAAAAAAAAATCGATAACTTTGTTTTAAATTATCGCAGATTTATAGTTCAACTATTCGTTTTAAAGGTACTGACGAGATCGTTTGAAAATTTATCCCCCCTTCCCCGGGAACCGGTGCCCCCACATGCACAAATTTTTTTTCGTAGTTAACTACTACTATTATCAATAATTCTTATTAATTTTACAATCACAAGTTTAAAATAACGCTCATTATGTACATTTATACGAAATTTTGTCCTATACTGCCATGTTAAAAGTTTACATAAAATGCGATCACAGCGCCATCTGCTGGGCGATTGATCCCAAAATCTAATCAGCACCATTCCATGTCAGGGTCCAACTATATACCAAGTTTGGTTCAATTTCATTCATCGGTTCGTGAGATACGGTGAAAAATACGACATTTTGCGATCACAGCGCCACCTGCTGGACGATTGATCCCCAAATATAATCAGCACCATGTCCCGTCAGGTTCCAACTATATACCAAGTTTGGTTGAATTTCATTCATTGGTTCGTGAGATACGGTGAAAAATACGAAAATTTGTCCTATACTGCAATGTTAAAAATTGACATAAAATGCGATCACAGCGCCACCTGCTGGGCTATTGATCCCCAAATCTAATCAGCACAATGCCTCACCAGGGTCCAACTATATACCAAGTTTGGTTGAATTCCATTCATTGGTTCGTGAGATACGGTGAAAACACTAAACCACAGACACACACACAGTCAGATAGACAGACAGACAGACATTTTTTAAAAACTATCAATTCGTGTTCAGGAAACCCCAAAACGTGTAGATCCGTCAAAAAACGGAGGTCGAAAATTTTCGTGAATCCAATACTTTCTCTATATTACATATAGAAGAAAGTAAAAATCATAACTATTGAATGAATTCATAGAATTGAGTGCGTTTGGGATAAAATCGTTCTCGTGAAGGGGGACATTTTTGTTAATTAATATATATATATATATATATATATATATATAAAGTTAATTTTTTTGTTGACGATAGTTAGACAAATAGTTACATTTTTCGCACGGACGTGAAAGAAAATTATGCAAATGAAAATCCTAAAAATTGCACAATTTTGCGATTAGAATAGTTTTTATCTTATTTTGCTTCCTACTTGTACACACATGAAGTTTTAATTGCGATGCTGACGTGGTGGATAAAGTGTTATTGGCGAAGATGTTTTCTCTCAGGTAAGAACCGCCGACTGAACCTGCTGTTAGCAGTGTTACAACTCGTTTGCAAACTATGATTTGTGGTGACGGTGGACACATAGAATATGATTTAATGCCTGTAAACATTAGCATGCGACAAAGTACAGTTTATCTTGAAAATGTGTGATCTGGTCTCGCACCGCTCCCTCTATGGAAAAATAGCTTAACTATTTTTTTTTCTTCACTAAAAAAAAATCTCCCTTCACGAGAATGTTTTTTTCGCAAACTGAGTTCAATTCTATCGATTCATTCAATTATTAGGAATTTTTAAAATGTCTACAGACTTATGGGACACCCTGTATATATATATATATGTGTGCGTGTGTGTGCGTGTGTGTGTGTGTTGGTTTGTTTGTACATATACATATAATATATACATATATCTTCTGTATGACTTGAGATAACAATAACATAAATAAGGAATTCTTTATTTTATCATCATTTACACTGCTTGGCATGAAAATTGCTCCTGACACCATTTCAGCATATTCTTATGTAAAATGACATCCTGAATTTGAATATGACGCCAATTTTTGCCCTATCACCCAACGTTTTTTAGGAACGGCCCCCTATTTTTATCATTTTTCGGTAATTTTATGGCTTTAAATTTGATTTTTAGAAGTGGAGAGGATTATTTTAACCGTTAAATGTCATCTGAGGGGCTACAGAATCGGAAAATTTTAAAACATGGATATTTGCGACAAGGAATTTTTTTTTTATTTCGGGGGGGGGGGGGGGGGGTTGCCACTGAAATTCTGTGTTACATATCTTATATTTTTTTAATCTGTTTTTAATGTTATTTTCTAAACTTTATATATATATATATATATATATATATATTAATATATATTATTTTAGGTGTTATATTAGTTCTTTTTCATTCTTTAAATCAAATTCATGATCATAAAATTATCGAACAGGGGAAAAAAATGAAGGAGGAGCTGTAGTTTCTAGAAAACGGTTGGTGACTGGGCAAAATGAGAGTCATAATCAGATTCAGGAGGTCATTTTACATAAGAATCAGCAAGAATGGTATCAGAACTCGATTTTTTTTTTTGCAGAGCAGTGTTATTAGAGCTGTGTTCTGAACATTGATCACATGATAAGGAAGATCTGCATATTTCCGTCTTTTTATACGAAAACAAAAACTTAAATCACACACTTTTTTTTTCTTCTTTTGCATAAGAATTTTTTTTATTTTTTTTATTTTAGTAATTTAAAAAAAAATAGTGAATTGCTTTTAGTTATAAAATACACACATTAAATTTCACATTAAATTATACATTTATATATCTGGAATGTATATAGATATTTTTTTCCTCATACAATGTATGCAGACAATAGTCTGAAAACAAAATTAATACTACAACAATTAGAAAATTCTTGTTAATTTAAAAGCTCTAGTAAAAATTAAAGATAAAAAACACACAAATTTTATATAGAAATTCATTTTTCTTTGTTTATTTGGAGACACATTTCATTCCTTTATGTATTTTTATTTATTTATCTTATATAATCAACATTTACCTTTAAATAAAATAAATCAAAAGCTTGTAAAAGATATCACACACATGCATGAGTTTTTCAAACTTTTATGTATATATTTCTAAAAATAATTCTTAAAAGATTTTATATTAAAGCATAAAATATAAATTTTATTCCTTATCTAATGCTTTGAAGAACCTCTGTAGACAGAACATACTTATATCACTCTCTATGGAGTTCTAAAATTTTTCCACAAGTTCGATTCAAAAACATCTTTTTTCTGCTTCGACACATAAAATTGCCTCAAGATAAACTATATATTGCTATCATCTTTTTTTTTTTTTTTTTTCAATACTTAATGTATTTAAATAAAAGTACTCCGCTTTTTATTTTTTATGGTACGTTTCTTGTATTTACTAGCACGTACCATAAAAAATTATTCACAAAAATAATCGTTTAGGATATTTAGGTTCGTTCTCTTCATGCACAGTTAATCTAATCGTATTTAAATATTAAAATTTTTATGTGAAAATAAAATAATAAATTGCTCGTATTATTACAATGCTTATTAATATCGATACTTATTTATCTATTTATTTTTATTTTATTTTATTGTGTGTTTAATTAATTAATTTATTATTATTATCTATATATTAATAGGCAAGCATAAAAATTGTAGTCCCTTTTTAACATATTAATTATGGGAGTAGAGGGTTGAAAATTGTATCATTCGAAATGTATGATTAGCCAGATGTGCTGAATACAAAAATTATTTTCTTACGATATCAAGAAGGTATTTAAAAATACTTTTATTTTATATGCATTTTTCCATTTTATACACTTATTATTTTATATTGAAAAATACATAAAGTGGAAAGTTGTTAAATCAAGAAATTTCGGAAAATTCAAATAAAACCACAGACACAGTAATTTGTATAATGTCACATCACCATACTCTCGACTGCAGACTTTTTATTCTAAGACGTATCTGCCATTAGAAGGTAGAAATCTGAGTGAATGAGTGGCAGATCGAAAGTTTATACTGTTGAAAATATACACAAGTTAAAAAAGAATTTGATTTATGAGAGTTCTCTCTCTCTCTCTGTATATATATCTTTTCATACATACATATATATATATATGAAAAATTAGAATATATATATTCTAAATTTTCTTTAAGATTTAATTTCTTTCCTCTTTTTTTTTTTTTTTTTTTTTTTTTTTAAGGGTTTTTTTTTTTTTTTTTTTTTTTTTAAATACGACAATTATAGTTTTAAAAATTAACTAAAGTATGAAATTTAGCTTGCAGCACTTCATTTTAATTCTTTTCAGTCATTTTAAAAAGTACGAGGAATGAGAAAAAATGAGATAAAAAAATTAAAAATTAAAATATTAAAATTTATGTTTTACAGATTGAAATTAATTTAACTAAATTATGTCTTTGAAAGAATATTTATTTTATTTATTTATTTATTTATATTTTGCTTGCTTTGAGCTTATCACATTTCATAGACTATTTTTTTCGTAAATTAAATTTTCAAAAGATATATTTTATGATATAAAACTATTTAGTTTTACATATCAGGGAATTCTTATAATATTTGATAACATTTGAAAGAATGTTTATAAAAAATGCGTTTAATAAAACTGAATACAAATATTAAAAGTAAAAAAAAAATGATGAAGAGTAAAAAGAATCCGGAGTACATAGTATTAAAAATATAATTAAATGTACAGAATATAAAGAAAAATAAAAAGAAATGAGAAAAATAAACAAACACAAAAATGTAACTTTTAAAATTTTTCAAAATCTAATACTATATATATTTTAAGGTAACCGAATATTTTCAAAAACTAGTTTTTGGTCAAAATACAAGTATTTATCTTTCAGTTTTAATGAAATATTAAACCTTGAATGGTTATCTTTTCAAATCTGTTTAAAATGTGTTTCTGTCTTATTAAGAATTAGAGTTTCAAACTTTCCAATATTACAACGAATTAGTATTTTACATGCACTTAAATTTTAGCATTTTCTCATAATTAATTTTTTTACGCTTTGTGTTTAAAAAAAAATAAGCAAAGTATTTTTTATCATTATGGACGAAATGTTTTACGCATGCTTTGCAAATGTGATAAAAGTAATGAATTATACTCATGACTTTCGATTTTTTTTTTTTTTTTTTTTTTTTTTTTTTTTGAGGGGGGCAGGGATTTACGTCAGCTCTAATTTGAAGACATATTTTTAAGCAAAAACATAATGCATTCCAATTGACTAAAATGGACTACTTATTTTTTATTATTATTATTATTATTATTTTTCTTTTTTTTTTTAAGATTTATTATTATATGCATGCGAAGTGATGACGTCATTGACCGTTTCTGTGGCCAAGCAAAAGATTTCCTATGTTAATCGTCCATTGGAATTTATTTTGATTTATTTTATTATTATTATTTTTTTAATCTCCCGATTTCAATCCCCATATTTGGATATAGTTATATAAAATTCACTGCCTCTGTGAGTTAGATTGAGTTACTTTTTTTTTCTGTAAAATTCCTAAATTTTCAATTTCAAATTTCAAAACTGTCGAAAAATGAAATAACAGACTACCATTTTCAAATATAAACATAAACATTTATTTTCAGTGAAATGAGTTTCCTTTCGATAGAACAGATTTGATATATACCATCCTTGTCGGAAAATAGTAATAATAATAATAATAATAATAATAAAAGATCGCCAAATTTTCTGGCGAACATATTTCATTCCTTTCAAAAATCATGGTTATATTAATAACGAGCAATCAATAATATGAAACAATATTTCGTAAAATATATCTCTATTACGAAAATATACATATGGCATGTATGTTTTTGTATTGCGCCAAATTTTGATCGCCAAATACACAACACCAAGGACGAACAGATATCAAATCTATGCCAATCTTGTTTCTAGAGTTTTCAAATCTAAAATTAAAACTTTTTCAATTTGACAGCAAAATAACCTAATCTAACACATGCGCACGAGGAGTAATTTTTAATCATACCATATAAGGAGTAATACATAAAAAAAAAACTTTGTCTATAAATTGCAATTTATGCTAATTACATCAAAGTCTTTACTTTCTTCATTATTCAATAGAAGAAAGAACTGGTTTCATAAAATTTTTCGACTCTGGATTTTCGATGGATTTACATGTTTTGAGAGATCTAGAACGAACACAATTTGACCATTTTTAGAAAATATCTGTCTGTATGTGTGTGGGTGACAAAATTTGGTGGTAACTATATCTCATGAACTACTGCACAGAATTTCATACAAATTGATATGAAACTGCACCTTGATATAAATTAAAGCTTATCAACTTATGATAAAAATCGTCCAACAGGAGGCATTGCCATCCCACTTTTTCAAAATTTTTAACAATATAGGACAAAATTTCGTATAAATGTGCATAAAAATCATTATGAAATTACTTATAATAGTGATAATCAACTAGCAAAAAAGTTTTGTATATGTAGGAGCATTGCTAATTATCCTTGGTGTTGAGTATTTGGCGATCAAAAACGAAATACAAAAACATACATGCCGTATGTATATATTCGTAATACAGATATATTTTACGAAATATGCTTAATTATCAAAATTAAGCATATATGACGATTTCACATTGTTAAGCGATTGATTGGCAGCGATTGATTGTACTTGGCGGATAAACAAAACACGGTTCTGTTCGTACACGGCAATCTCGGTGCTAGCGAACTGAACGCCTAACAGCGCTAAATCGCCAAATATGCTTAATTTCCATAATTTTTTGTGGTCGCTGTAATTCATTTCAGCCGATATTTTTTTCATTTCCTGATGTTTCATGAAGAGTAGAATCACCTATATTTTTTTTCAATATATTTCGAAGACGACGCCTTTTGAATGTTTCCTTGTAAGTATAATGAAAGTAAGGGTAGTGTACAGATGGTATATAGTAGTGGCGTCTGCATATAAAGCAGTGTTAGTGTTGGGTGAACATGAAATATCGTTCTAATATATATTAATGAATAAGAGAACTTGCACACTCTCTTCTCGGAAGGATGTTCAATAAAACATTCTGTTTGGTGGTAAAGTGTTGTCAGTGCTGACGCAGAATGTGAGTTGAGTAAGGTAACAGCGTATCAGGTGTATTAGTTCAGAAAAATGTTCTGCGAATTGGTTTGTACATGAAGCGTTTGTGTCAAACTTTATCAAATGGTTGGCGACGTCAAGCAATATATTTTAGTAGCAGGGAACTTCATGCTGAATGATTCTTTTGAAAACTGAACAACACAATAAGTTTATGTTGAGTGAAAGCAAAAACTTAAGGCAGTTAGTTACATTGGTCATCGTTGTTAGGGTTGAGTTCCTGTTTTTTCTTATGCTTAAATTTATAAACATTATTCCAGTTTTTTTTTTTTTTTTTTTTTTTTTTAATAATATTTTTGATTTGATATATATATTTTTTTTTTCATAGTTGTCGATTTTCTTAACCCTTTGCGGTGCAAGGTAATTAAGATAATTTAAATTACACTGTCACCGGAATTCACAAACAGGACTAAATTAAAAGAAATTTTAAATTTTCAGTTTGAAAAAAAACTGCCTTTTCTGCTACCTTATAAACAAAAAATTTCCCTAAAAAATTTCCGGGATGCGTTTTTGCAGCTGGAACTATATAGTAAGTGGTAAATATATTCCCAATGCACGGGTAAGGGTTAATTTATTCCATAACGTTTTCAGAACCTACGATTTTCACACCCCATTTTTCGAAGAGTAACATTTTACAACATATAATTATGATTACATAGGAAGTAAATTACTCTTCAAGAAAAGTAGTGTAATAGAGGGTTGATACTAACAACGTTACGGAATATATAAAAAGTTAGCATCTATGTTTATTGCTTCGGCCTTGTTCTGCGTCATACTCCGTGTAATTATTATGTGCGGCGGGTGACAGAATACGACAGAGTGAACTTTGCAGTCCAACTATATTAATTAATTTCAAATTTGTAAATAAGCAGCTTTAATTTTTTTGGATTGTTCATTCGATCTACAATATTTTAATATATATTATTTACGCTTTCTCGACCGCATGTTTTTGTTTCTCTAAAAATAAGTTCCGCCTGTGGACATTATTCTTTTAAGCTAGGTTATTTCAGAAGAAGGTTTTTTGTATCCATATTTATGTTACGAAAGAATACATATTGTAATTATATTCTTTCTAATTAAAGTATTTGTATCCATAGGATTTTGTTTGTACAAATATGAATTTTGGAAATATACTTAAGGAATATAGTAATATACAAATTGCAGAAGAAACGCCCACTGGGGGGGGGTTCCAGATTTCCAAATGACGCGAATCTACATCAGCGATCGCGAAAGTGTTAAATACACGTAGTGTCTGGCATTACTTTATGTCCCTTTTTTCCATTACTATGCTTGCCCTTTTGTTAATCGAATGGTGAGCATTCGGAGCTCCAGTTGCCAAAACCCAGGCTTGTTTTCCGATTACGGCATGCAGATTTATTGTGGTTCGGAAGATACATTAAGCCCTGTAGTTGTCTAATGAAGTTTAATGTGCAGAAGGTTACCGTAAAGTGATACCCTCAAACCAATGGCTGTGCCTCCTTTGCATGTATCTTCTGTGCTTCTTCATACAATAAATATAAGCTGTAAGTAGTATTTGATTAATTGGCGGGATAATACTGCCTCATATTCCACATTAATCAGAGCGAGTAAGTAAATAAGGAGCATATGTAAATAAATTTGTCAGAAACAATTTTTCCTTTTCTTTGTATTTGCAGGGATGGTACACGGGCGCAGAATTCATACCGGTATTTATTTAAGAAATTTCTATACTTATAATATCGTTCATTTAACCCGAGAGTAGTCGCGTCATTTTTTGCAACGCTAATAGTCGCGTGTCGGTCTTTTTGCCGCCTCTGTTTAGTATTAGGGGAAAGCCGAAAGAAAGTTAGTAGATAAAGATGAAGTGCCTTCTTTAATTCACGCGAAGTTTTCCCCGCAAAACTCTAACCTGTCTGAAAAACCGGAAATGGGGAAAGAATAAACGTTACTGGTCGCGTCGCGGTCAAATAGACCGATTTGAGAAGTAAAATGTTTTTAACTGCTGAAAAAATAGCAGGACTTACTTGAAAACATACTATGTTAGAGGACATCAGTAGTGTAAAAAGGGTGATTCACCTGCAGGGTGGTGGGACGGTGGAACGATGTGGGTCAGGGTGGAGGGCGCCTCCACCCTAGACCCACCGTCCCACCACCCTGCAGGTCAACGCCCCCTTTTTACACTACTTAGTCATTATCTTGGAGGAGGGGGGTGTTGCCACCGGAAGAATAGAAACTGTGTGTTGCCACCGGAAGACTAGAAACTTTGACTATCATCTTGGATGAGGTTTGGTGGTGTCATCTATCGGGGAGAAGGGAGAATTTTGAGGAGTTAGATTTATTTTCCTAAATTTCGGGACTTAGTATTTTTTTTCACAATTTTGGGGACTTCAAAATTTTTTCGAATTTTTGCAGGGGGATTAGATAACGTCACGATCTTTTGGGACTTTAATATTTAGGTGTTACCACCGGAAGAATAGAAACTTTTGAAGAGTTGTCATTCGGGGATTATAAATTGATTACAGAATTAAATAGAAATTTTCCTATGTATTTCAGTGAATTTGACAAGATAAAACAAAGGGTTGATGTGTATTATAGAATTAAAAACATTTAATGAAGAGTATAGACATTAAAATTTAGATGTTGCCATTGGAAGAGTATAAATAATTTCCGGTGGGACTTAACATTTTTGACTGAATGAAACTATGAATGACTGAAGTTAATTAACATCAGTAACAATTTATGAGTATTTTAGAAACTTAGCATTTTTAGAGATTAAAAATATATTGTGTTAAGATAATAAATAAGGAATTTAAATAGGAGTTCATACTTTTAGTGACATCATTACAAATTTATATTACGAAATTTTTACAGAATTAAATAGAAATTTTCGTATTTTGTGGATTAACACAAAGATTTAAAAGCAAAACAAATAATAAATAATTTAACGTTCATTAAAAATGCAAGACACTTAAAAATTCTAACTTTATTTTAACACTAAATAAGTTTCACTTTTTAAATTTATTTAGACTATCTTAGAAATAATATTATTACATTCGTTAAAAATTGATTCCACATGCACTTTAAAAAATTACTATCATATAAATTAAACTAAATATAATAAAAATTATGTAAATTAAACTTTATATTCTCACTAAAAAAGTTTAACATTTCTTTAAACTCTATCTTACATTCGTTAAATATTTAACAGAAGTTTTTAATCAGTTAATAAACTTTGTATACAGTTATGTTATATAAACTTAATATAATAAAAATTATATAAAACACATACTGTTATTTAAGCTCTAATGTTGAAATACTATTTTTACATTCTTTAAAAATTGAACACTCATACACTTTAAAAAATTACTATCATATAAATTAAACTAAATATAATAAAAATTATGTAAATTAAACTTTATATTCTCACTAAATAAGTTTAACATTTTTTTAAACTCTATCTTACATTCGTTAAAAATTTAACAGAAGTTTTTAATCAGTTAATAAATTTTGTATACAGTTATGTTATATAAACTAAATATGATAAAAATTATATAAAACACATACTGTTATTTAAACTCTAACTTTGAAATACTATTTTTACATTCTTTAAAAATTGAACACACATACACTTTAAAAAATTACTATCATATAAATGAAACTAAATATAATAAAAATTATATAAAACACGTACTATTATTTATGCTATAACTAAACAAATACGATAAACAAAAGTTTCAAAATCAGTAAATGAGGATATATATGTTATAAATTAAACTAAATATAATAAAAATTATATAAATTAAACTTTATATTCTCACTAAATAAGTTTCACATTTATTTAAACTCTAACTTACATTCGTTAAAAATTGAGCACATGCACTTTTAAAAATTACTATCATATAATAATATTAATCTAAAAAATTGCTTACAAAGATATATAGTAAAGTTATAAATTTTAAAAAAATACTATCATATAATAATATTAATTAAAAAAAAATTACTATTATATAATAATATAAATTAAAAAAATTACTTTCATATAATAATATAAATTAAAAAAATTACTTTCATATAATAATATTAATTAAAAAAATTCATACAAAAATATACAGTAAAGTTATTAAAAAAATAAAAAATAAAATAAATTAAAAATAAAAAAGGACTATCCTATAATAATATTAATTTAAAAAATACATACAATGTTTAAAATCAACAATTAAATTTTATATATATTATAATTAACTAAACTTTATGTTGTTACTATTAAATAAATTTATCCTAACACGAAAATTTTATAAGTACATGAATATGCTATTTAAATTAAACTTTATATTCTCACTAAATAAGTTTAACACAGTAATATAATTCATACTATCTTAGTTGATTTAAATTAAACAGGTAAATACTTTTAGATTTTAAATAATATAAAAAAATTAAGTTGATTATAAAATTATTTTAAAGTTTTATAATTACATAAAAAACAAATTATTTTTTTATAAAAAAATTGATATAAACATTAGTTAAAAAAGAATTAGTTATATTTAAAAAACTATCAGTTACTAAAAGTTATTTTGTATTAAACATTTCTAAATAAATTGCATAAAAATTCAACGTATCATTTTAAATGAAAATAAACAGTTTCCTTAAAAACAGATAATACGGAATATTCCATGAGTCATCACCTGCAACGGAAAACCCATACACTTGATGAATCATGTGTAATATACGCTGAGGAATTGTGCCTAATAGTAATCCACACTATCTCATATAAAGATTCAGTTAAAATCATTAAAACAATACAGCGGATAATTAGGAAAATGCAATAATTTTTTCACAAAGCATATCATACAATGAGTTTTAAACGATTATTACCTACGTATCACTTAAATGGTATTGAAATAAATAAATATAAAAGTAAGTTATACTTAAAAAATAAAAATTCGTTTGTGAAAGGCGTTTTATATATTGCAAAAATTAGTTTTACTCAAATAATTTCTAAACATACACAAGTTGAATGGAAACTTTTCTAGGTTTCATTTAAGCAATAATTTTCCATGTGTGAAAGTAATTTTATTTATGCAAAATTTAGTTTTATATAAACAAAAAAGTTTATAGTGTAACAATTAAAAAAAGTTTATAGTATAACAATAAAAAATTCCTTATAAATAAATACCAATAAAAAATATTTTTTAAATTAATTTCTCTCTCTTCAATAAAACAATAAAAAATTCTTATACAACTTTCGTAAAGTTTTAATAAAATTTCTATTATAAACAAATTTACTAGAGTATACATATTAAGATATTACGTATAGAGTAGAGATACATATTAAGTTAAATAAATTATCAAATAGTAATAATAAATTATAAAACTTACTTAAAATTTAAGAAATTTCCCTTAGCGAAATGCAACCTTCAATCTTGCACACAAATGCGAGAAACTGTTTTATCGCTAGACGATGACTCATACAGATAAGAATGTTGAATCATACCTATCTTAGTATAATGTTGTTAGAGTTCTGTGTTTTTACAATAATATAAAATAGTTTATAGAGATCATTTATTTAATATCAGTTGTAAACTACATTTAAATAATGCAATAAGAGTTGAACTCTGCAATTAACCTATTAAAATATTGAAATATTTTTATTTTTTTTATTTAATTTTACTTTTTTTTAATTATGCTAAGAAAATAATGAGTTCAAAACAGAATTATTTTACGATAAGTCGCGCTTTTTATATTTAATAAAATATAAGTGTAATTTTTAATGAAATATTTTAAAATCACTTAATAGGATAAAATTAAAAACAGAAATCTTATTGTTTTAGTAATTATTTTCTCTAGTTATAAAACTAAGTAATAAACTATCTATAAATAATCGGATAGCAAGAGAGATTTTTGTATAATAACTATATATTATTTTAATATATGCATTACATCGCAAGGTAAAATTTTTAACTTATTTATACGGATTGAAGTAATAAAAATTACTCATTTGCATATCCGCTAAATTTTATAAGTTGAATATATGATTTAAAATAAAATACTAAACAATACTCCTTGTGAGAGAATTGAGGTGACACTTTCACAGAAAGAAATTATCCTTTATAATAAGATTTGCTCAGAATGTCTAAGTGAAAATAACTTACCGAGAGGTTAGTGGATGATTCTAGAATCATGCAGTTGTATTGAAATTCCCTGTTTTTAGTTAATGGGTGATTAAACTTCTAATGAGACAATTATTTTTTACTAGCATATAAATGTACATTTTTATATTATTCCTGTATAGATAAAATTTTAAATAATTCATTAAGTGTTAAACTTTGCATTTAATCGATTAAATAAATAAAGTTTTAGTAAAATATAAGAGTAATTTTTTAATGAATGGTTTTGAAATCACTTTAACTTTATAAGAAAAAAAAAATAAAAAGAGGTTTTAAAATTACTTAATAGGATAAAATTAAAAATCTTATTGTTTTTAGCAATTATTTTATCTAGTTGTAAACTATATATTATTATTTTAATATACGCCTTATACTTAAGTCAGTTTTAGAGAAAAACCAAGAAAAAAACCCCAAAGGGTAGGCTGATGAGTTGGAATATTCTATTATACTTAAAGAATCCAGGTACGGAAAAACCGAAATACATTATGCGGAAAAACAGGCGGGATTTTCGGCTAAAACTCCAAAGCAGTGGACGGTAAACATAACACACCGTAAAACAACCTACTCACACGACGCCCAAACTAAGAATGAAGGGAAACGTTGAGTTGTAACACCTTATCTACTAGAGATAAGGGGGAATTCCCGGAAAAGATGACTCACCCCTCGTTCGTTCATGTACAACATCTTCCGAGAAAGTTCGTGAAGAATCGGTGACGAGTTTGAATAATTTGCGTAACCGCTAAATTGTATAAGTGTGAATCTTTTAATGTGAGTATTATAGTAATGATAAATTTATTTCATAATCGATAACTCATTTATACATAATCAGGATCACACATTATATAAAACAATACTATATTTAAAAGTTTTTACTATACAATAAACATTCACATATGGATATTCATAAGGTTTAAGACCGATTAAATAAATGAGGATCCTATAAGCGAAATGCATGAGAGTCTTTCTAAGGAAACCTATTGCATATTTAAGCAGGTTTTAGAGAAAACCAAGAAATACTACAATCGACTAGGTTGATGAAATGGATTCGAACCCAACACTTCCCCTTTTACTATAGAATCGTTAACAAATCGTAAGATTGATGACTCATACTAGAGTCATACAGCTGTATTGAAACTTACTGTTTTCAGTTAATGAAACTTCGAATGAGACAATTATTTTTACCACCACGTAAATGAAAATTTTTATATTATTCCTATATGGATAAAACTTTAAATAATTCATTACAAGTGTAAACTCATACCATTAAATATTTAACTGTTGACCGTATAAGTGGATTGGTCTGTGTGGGAGTCTTTCTATATTTAAGTGAGTTTTGAAGACATCCTCGAAAAAATCCAAACAAATAGGTTGATAAGCTGGAATCGAACCTGGAATTAAACACAGAATCGTTTGATCTTCCAAAATCCTTGTAACAACATGTTTATAAACTTTATAAGAAAATGCTTAATACGGTTTGAGCTTAGTAGATTTTGCATGCGTTAACTATGTAACAGCGAATTAAACATCTATAGTTGTAATTTTTTTCACTATATATTATTTAACTATATTTATACACCACGCATTGTATAATATTTCCCGGGGTAAAAGTTTAAACTGAGTAATTATTCATCAACATAAGTGTTAAATTGAATACAAAAGACAGTATATGAATAAACGGTTAGTAATGTGAAAATGCTGATTTGTAAAACATTTTGAAAGAAGTAACTCATAAATTTATTTGATATCTTTATACTTATGCATACACACGCTTAAGAGACTTATATAAAACAGCACTATGATTAAAAGTTTTACTAATTTTTCAGCATACAATAAAAAATAGTAATCAATATTCATTTACAATAAATAATTTAACGTTATTAAACCAAAAAATAATTTATTTTTTGATTCGATTTAAATAATTAATATTTATATAGGGTTGTTGGTTGATGAATGTCATTCAATGAACACTTATAGTTTACAACTATAATTTATTCTGTTAAATTTTTAACGAATGTAAGATAGAGTTTAAAGAAATGTTAAACTTTTTTAGTGAGAATATAAAGTTTAATTTACATAATTTTTATTATATTTAGTTTAATTTATATGATAGTAATTTTTTAAAGTGCATGTGGGTTCAATTTTTAACGAATGTAATAATATTATTTCTAAGATAGTCTAAATAAATTTAAAAAGTGAAACTTATATAGTGTTAAAATAAAGTTAGAATTTTTAAGTGTCTTACATTTTTAATGAATGTTAAATTATTTATTATTTGTTTTGCTTTTAAATCTATGTGTTAATCCACAAAATACGAAAATTCTATTTAATTCTGTAAAAATTTCGTAATATAAATTTGTAATGATGTCACTAAAAGTATGAACTCCTATTTAAATTCCTTACTTATTATCTTAACACAATATATTTTTAATCTCTAAAAATGCTAAGTTTCTAAAATACTCATAAATTGTTACTGATGTTAATTAACTTCAGTCATTCATTGTTTCATTCAGTCAAAAATGTTAAGTCCCACCGGAAATTATTTATACTCTTCCAATGGCAACATCTAAATTTTATGTCTATACTCTTCATTAAATTTTTTTTAATTCTATAATACACATCAACCCTTTGTTTTATCTTGTCAAATTCACTGAAATACATAGGAAAATTTCTATTTAATTCTGTAATCAATTTATAATCCCCGAATGACAACTCTTCAAAAGTTTCTATTCTTCCGGTGGCAACACCTAAATATTAAAGTCCCAAAAGATCGTGACGTTATCTAATCCCCCTGCAAAAATTCGAAAAAATTTTAAAGTCCCCAAAATTGTGAAAAAAAATACTAAGTCCCGAAATTTAGGAAAATAAATCTAACTCCTCAAAATTCTCCCTTCTCCCCGATAGATGACACCACCAAACCTCATCCAAGATGATAGTCAAAGTTTCTAGTCTTCCGGTGGCAACACACAGTTTCTATTCTTCCGGTGGCAACACCCCCCTCCTCCAAGATGATGACTAAGTAGTGTAAAAAGGGGGCGTTGACCTGCAGGGTGGTGGGACGGTGGGTCTAGGGTGGAGGCGCCCTCCACCCTGACCCAAATCGTCCCACCGTCCCACCACCCTGCAGGTGAATCACCCTTTTTACACTACTGACATCCACCCAAGGTCAGGTACACAGAGTTTCCCCATTTTATTTTTAAGGGGTGATTTGCCGGAGGAATTTATAAGCGATGGGCGGCAAAAAGACCAATATGCGACTACTAACGGGTTAAGAAGTAGAAAATTTTGCTACATTGATAGTGATATGAGTTCTGCGCCCGTGTTCCATCCCTGTATTTGCTGCATTATTAACAATACACAGTCACCGAATTTTATTAATTATGTAAAATATTATTTCGTCTAGAAATTTTCATCTATTCGGGCAAACTTTTTAATTTATAAGATACAAAAGAATAAAACTTAATACATATTATTTCATTAAAAAATATTTTTAAAACATGTTAATTTATGCAAACTATTTTCAAAAGCATCCTTTCATATTTATTAAAAAAAAAAAGGGGGAAAGTATAATTTTCTCTGAGTGAAACAATGAATCAAACATTAAATTAAATCTTTTTCCATTTTTAAAAGTGTTAGAAAAATAAAATTAATTTTCATTTAGTGAAAATATTACAATTTTTTGTTAAATTTTAAAAATGAAATGAAAATTGATATCGAAACAATTATTTCTCATAAAAAGGAAGTGTAATACATCATTGTTTGAAAGAATTTTAAATACATTATTTCTTGAAGCGATATATTTTTATTTATCCATTTAAAAAAGGTAAAATATGCACAACTTTCATTGTTTGAGAACGAGTATTTACAAATCTTTCGGAAATTAAATAAATGCAAATACTTAAATATGCTTGTAATGGTATTCAATTGTATTCTGTTCACTTATTTATTTTTTATAAAATGAGAAATTATAACATTAGCATTTAAAATTTTCACATTCATTTTTTGGTATAAGATATTTATCAATGACTTTCAATGAAGGAGATTTTTTTTTAATTTATGTTTAATAATAAATTATGATTCTTATATTTTTAATGTGATATTGTTAATAAAATCGGTTTTGTTTATTTTTAATTCAAAAAATGTATATTCTAATTTTTAAAAGTTAAAATTTTCAATATCAACTTTTGAGTGACAGTTAAATATTTTAAAACAATATATTTGATTTTATATTTTACGACAGTGTTAAAGAATAAGTTAAAAAATAATATAAATAAACAAATAGAACAAATATATGCAACAGCCGTAATTTTTTACGTATAATCCGCATGTCATATAAATAAATTTATACACCAGAAATGTTATATAATAGAAAAAATAATATATTTACGTGGTTAGTGGTTATATTTTCCCTTCAATGATCTCTTCTCTTCTCTGCTTTCTTCTTATTCCTGTGTTTGTTTTTTTATGTTCTTTAATAAAAGAGAAAAAAAACTATAAAAATATTTAAAATTTTTTTGAAAAATCCAAAAATATATCTAGTTGTTGTTATTGTGCCTTTCTCTTTTGTAATGCTATACTTAAACTCTCTTGGAGATGTTTTGTATTTTGTTACCTTTTTTCTTTTTGAGCTCTAAACTTTTCTACTCATTGTTTTTTCACTCACCCCTTGCCCTCTTTCACCCCCTTTATATATATATATAATTAAATATATATATATTAAAATAAATAATTTTATTTTTAATGTGATTAAATTGATTCATTGGACCTCTAACATAAGTAAACTTATCTACAGAAATATAATTTTAAACTATCTTAATCGTAATAAAAGTTTAATTTCTAATTATCATGACAAAATTAAGGATATTCAAGATTTCTTTAATAAAGCTATTGAAAATGATTACTCTATAGATTTTTTACATGGTTATATTATAGAAAAATATTTAAAACATTTGAAATATAAATGATTTTTTAATTTATCTTTTTAAATATTTCTTATATTTCGACTAAATTTAGCTATAATAAAGTAATTTTTTTTATTTCTTTATTTTAATATAGATGGCGTTGTAATATGTTTTTGATTGTTTCGTATTTTGACTAATTTTCTCGCTGGAGATCTTATGAAATACTTGCTGCTGTTTGTTTAAATGTTTGATCAATTTTCTTCCTATTCCATATAAGTTTTTTGTCATTTTGTTTTATCCATATTGAATATCGCCATATATGTACTCTTTTATATTAAACTGTCTGTCTAGGAGGAGAGTTTGGTCAATTAAAAGCATGCTTTAACCCCACACATATGTCTCAAGTCATACGGGGTATTTTTTGGCAGTTTAAATCATTTATTTTACGTTTTTGCAGTGAGTTTTACTTATGAATTATTTCACATTTATTAATTTTCTCGTAAGTTTTTCTTTAGTAATTTTTGTTACATATTTTCAACCTTTATATGACTGAAAACATATATTATAATTTCAAATATATATATATATATCCATCACTTAGCCCAGCTGATCATCTGTTCTTCTACATCTGGTAACCGAAGGTACAAGAGATTTGCTCCTAGGTACTTCGGATTAATCTGTTTGATTTATCTTTTCCCTTGAAATAGAAATGTTGAATTTTCTGCAAATTTAAACTTCTGACATGAAGCTGATTTGTGGGACCTGCGAATTATACGAAAGTAATTAAGGTTCTCCTATTTAAAAGAATCTCCATTTTCCTAAGCTGCATAAAGAATACCTTATTATAATTATTGTATTTTTTAAGCATATTCCTATTGAATAATTGCCAACCTAACACGGAAGATTATTAGTTCCCGCCCCTTTTTGTACACCACTTAATTTTCAGAATGATTCTCTTCGATTTGAAAAGATACTTACGATAAAAATGTGCGATTAAACAAGAAGAAAAGTACTCTAAAGAAAGACTGGTGTGAAATAAATAGGCGAAAAGGGGCGGGACTAACAATTTTCCAGGTTAGGTTGCCAAATTATAATAAAACTGCTATTATAATAAATTTTCCCCTAATTAAAATGAATAAAATTTGAATACGAAAAATTATTTAGCTGAAGAGAATAAGTTATATTTTTTATTGTTAAATAAAATGACATAAAACAGAAGCTAACAGGATTAGAAATGCCGGATTTTCCCTTGGATTTTTGACGTATCATAACTAGTCAATTCGACTTTGTGACATGCTACATGGAAATTTCGATATTGTCCTGTTATGCCGAATATTGTAGTGATAAATTTTACTATATTGAAACAGTTTTCTCTCTCTCTCTTTTAGCTGTAACTCTTAACGATCAAGTTTTCTCAAATGTTTTAATCATATAGCTACTAAATTATTAACAGACATGGGACGTTAGCATGTTATTAAAGCCTCTAAGTGCCTACCTTAAGAGTCACTGTGGTAACATAGTACCATCTAGTGTAAAACAGCTTTGTAAATAAATCGAATTATTTATGGTAGAGTGCAAAATAAAGAAGAAAGCGAAAACAAAAACAAAAACAAACAAAAATAAAGGAACAGAAAAAAAAAAAAAAAAAAAAGGAACATGAGGAGTATCCTCCTCTGTTCAAAGGAAAAGAAACTAACGTAACCGACTAACTAGAAAGTTATACAATTAGCACGGTCAACGCCATGTTAGCCATTGGGCGCTGACAGTGTCAAATATATAAAGCCACGTCAACCATCGGTAGTTGACAGTGTAAAATGTGATATAAAACTAAAAGTATTACATAGTTTTAAGTAATTATTGAAAAAATATTTAAAATTTACTTAATATTTATTTATTACAGGTTAATATCATTAAGGAATCGTAATGGATTTTATTAAAAATTCGCTTGGAGCTCAAAGTGATAAAATAGATTGTATAAAATTTGCAGCGCACATGTAGCCGTAGAACGAAAACCTTGGTAAGCAATCGTATGATCTTTCCGGAATTTTGGCGTTACTTAATGAATAATTAAATTCATATTATTTCCCTTTATTAGGTTTTCTATAAATGCTTTATAGTATTTGTTTATACATTTAACACCATGTATATAGTGCGACCACGTTTCCTACGACTAGCAGTGAGGCCGAGTCCAAAAGTTTTGAGGGATGCAAAATTGGCCGAGAGATAGTTATTTGGCAAACATCCAGTTATTCGACATTCCCTTATCGCTTCTTTTCTCTCAATCACCCTTATTTTAACACTGGACTCATTCAATCCGCACTTGCACAGAGGCTTCCATAGTCGCAAGAAATGTGGTTAAAGAATATTTTCACAGTTCAAAGAATTTAATTAAAAAAAAAAAAAAACGTTTAAATTGTTTGTTTTTTATTTTTTGTTTTTTATTTATTTATTTATTTATTTATTTATTTATTTTTTTTTTTTTTTAAGTATGATGTTTTAATCATTTGCCAGGATTATTTAATTTCACTCCTCTAATCAGTGTTACCAAACTTAGGAATTTTTTTTTTTTTTTTTCAAAACAAACCACTAAATTTCAACTGTAACGGTTGCCTAATCACTTCGGAGGTTATTTGTGCATTATATATATCAAGTATCATTCCCCAAAATTATTGGTGGTTGTTGAATAAAAGAGTCCGTAAATTTGGTACCATTGTTCAGAGCGCTTTAGAGAGTTAGGACTATAGATTTGAACTTAGCAAATTTTGGCTACTTGTAAATGTTATTTTATTTTACTTTACTTTATCAGTGAAAACCGCAACTGTTCACTGATTTTAATAATAATAATATTTTGTTTAGGTAGTCAAAAGATGCTATGTTGGCAAGTATGCCATACTTGCCAACATCCTAATTAATGATACGAAATGTTGTTAGTCCCGCCTTTTTTTCACACCAGTGAATTTTTAAATAAATATTTTCCAATTGCAATTAAGATTAAATAAGAAGAAAAATATTGAAAAAAGATACTGGTGTGAAAAAGAAGGTGGGGTTAACAATACTACGAAATATTAATTAGTATGTTGGCAAGTATGAGTATGGTTAGGGCCGGCAAAAGATAAATAAAAAATTATAAATCTTTTATATAATTATTATATTAATACTTTTTAAATATAGTACTATTAAATCTTTTTTTAACGACAATTTTCATGTTGTCTTCTATTTATCAATAACGAGGAAATGTTACTTGTCTTTATTGAATTACGCCTCATCATTCAGGAAGCTAGTAACAATTTGGATATTTTCAAATTAATTATTATTATTTTTTTTATTTATTTATTTATTTTTTTTTTACATATACTTCTAAATTGTGTAAATGATCAACAATTTCACGATAAATCTGAGTAACATATTTCAGCTAAATGTATTATATTCATTAACCTTTATATGTAAAGTGAAGGCAATTTTCTAATATATTTCAAAATATTAATAAAAAAATAATAATAATATTTAACTTCTTTTCCTTTCCTTTTTAATTTAAATTCAGTTATATATATATATATATAACGTTATTTGCTTTCCTAAAACTACTATATTTGTGCATTTTAAAAATGAATAGAGAACGAAAGGGGAAAAAAAAAGGGAAAAAAATTGAAATGTCTTCTTTAAAACTATTCAGGGTTTAAATTAATTAATTACAAAAAAAAAAAAAAAAAAAGGCGGCATCTGTTTTTTATTGTACAAATTGGAACGACATTCACTTGAAATTAATGAAGTTGTGCCTCTCGTACTTACTTTCATTCAATTTTTTTTTTTTTTTTTTTTTTTTTTTACTTTATTAAGGATAAATTAGTATTATACATACATATATGTATATATATAATTTTAACTTAGTTTGTGAGAATATTTCTCGAAAAATAAAAAAAAAATAAAGCATGTTTTTAATAACTAAATTAAAAAAACAAAAATAAAGGTGTAATTATTTACTTATTTTAGGTAAATAAACCAATAAATAAGTAAAAATGTTTTATTAAAAATTCAACAGATGTTTGCTGCATGAAAATTAAAATATTGTAATAATTCTCTTCTTTCTTTATTTATTTAATTGTTTTTATTTATTTTTATTTTATTTTATTTTATTTTATTTTATTTTAATCTCAAATATAGATATTTTTAAATCATTGAGCATACAGTGTTTCAAAATTAATATAAAATTTTATAATTTATATTTTAATATCTTTTTAAAAATATTTGTAAAATATTTACATACCTAAGCACATATATGTACAGTCAGAAAAAAAAAAAACCTCCAACCGTCGACCTAATTTCACCGTAAATTAAGGGGTCTTGTTCATAGTAAAACAGGATCTGATAGGGGTCCGTTTATACATTTCGAAAAAATAAATTATGATCTACCTTAAATTGACATTATTCATTAAGATTCACGCCGGAAAAAAAGTACGAAAATATTAAGTATGAAATAAAACGAAATTTAGCTACTGAAAGTATTGCTCCCACTTCTAAGCTTATATGAATAACTGCAGTTCACTCCCCGTATAACGCGCTGATACAAAACACTAACAAAAACAATTGAGACTAGCAACTCATGCAGCGCGATAAACATTCTCGTATAACTCATAAGCCAAACTTAGCATTTTCACACAGTTAATCAAATTTTGATTACTCTAAAGCGTAAATGACTCATTTTTTTTTTCTTCTTAAGTATAGTTTATGAATAAAAAACATTTTAATCGTTTATTTTTAATAAATATGAAATAGTTTATTATTCACTTTATACGATAGAATTTAAAGTGCTTGAGTCATATTAACTCTACAATATTCAGTAACAGAAATGTAGGTAGCAAAAAAAAATAGTAATTGTAATAATGATAATGATAATAACAATAGAGATAATAATAATAAAAATAATTAATATGTATATATATATATATATATATATATAATAAAGATGATCTCTTCAGCATAGTAGAAGACAAGCAACAGATACAAGATCACTGAAACACCAATGACCAATTAGATTTAAAAAAATTTATCAGTGGATGAAATACGCCAATGCAAAGAAACCAGATCTATTAATTAACAGCCTACAAAACAAACGAATCAATAAAGTAACACAACAAATCCCAACTTAAAACCATAAACTTATCAAAATTAATGAAAAAAATAACCTAAGAAATACAAGATAGGAAGGAAGGAGGCAGGCGGCAAGACTTGTGACTTGCCTGTGGGGTTAAACTAGTTTCATGCCGGCAACACTCACCCAGCCTGCCACGACCAGAACAGGAGCCATATGAATTTAGAAAAGCAAAATTTCAAAGCAGATAAATAACAATGAAACCACGAAGCAACAATGAAATTCACCGATTGATTACATTGTGTTTAATACTATAATTAGAATTTTAATTATAGTTGACAACTCAAAAAGGAAGAAAATGAAGTTTTATTGAAAAAGGAAAGTTTGCATAGTGATACAAAGTAAATGCAACAAGCCTTCTGCTTTTTTTTTTTCACAAACCCACCCAACAATCCAGCCTTAAAACACCACACCACCTCCGTAATCAAACATCTGCCCTCCCAACCGCCACCTTTTTTATTGTCTTTTATTATTATATATTTTTTTTTGTTGATATACACAAGTGTACACAGTTTTTTTTTTTTTTTTTTTTTTTTTTTTTTTTGTACTGACAGAGACATGGTTAAGGATATAAAATAGAAAATACACAGTTTTTAGGAAAACCCATTTTAGCAGTGGCTGTGATCAGTTTATTAATATTCTTGTTTTTAAACTTCACAGAGCATAAATTATTAATTCGAAATAAATGGTTAAAGATGATGTTTCTAAATACCGAAAGATGCAGGCATGAATTAAAGTGTGTAAATAAGTTTACTTTAAAACTAAAATCTTGCCGTTTGTCATAGATATATGAGTAAATTTTATTACCATCGATGATTATTTTGAAATCTAAAAAATTAATTGATTGATTAGTTAGAGTGTTTTGAGTTAGCATTAAATTAGGTGGATAATTGAAGGAAATTCATTTTATGAGTGCTTGTTGAGATAAAATATAATAATATCATCGATGTAACGATAAAATCGAACATCATCATTGCAAATTTGCTTTTCATAATAATAAAGATAGAGATCTGCCAAAATACTGGAGCTACAACCTCCTTGTGGGATGCCTAATTGTTACAAATAGATATCGTTTTTGTGGAAGATATAACTCAATATTACTGATAACTCAATATTATTGAAAAGATCTTGAAAGTCAAAAGTCATAATATTGTCTATTGAATCGAGCGATTTAATGTATTGAATTAATTGAAAGCTATTTTTAAGACAGTGTAAATTATCAACTTTTCAAGTACAGTTGTAAATTTGTTTTAGAATATCCAGTAGAGCTTTATTAGCATTGTTGTTATAAGTGTTACACCGAACAGTGACAGTGCGAAATTTAATTGGAGATTTCTGAAACTTAGGTATGAGAACTATATAAGCATAATTAAAGTTATTGAAGGGAAGTGGAAGTAGTTTATAGTAATTATGTATTTTTCGGTTATTAATAATAAGGTTATTATTAGTTAAACTGAAGATGTTACTATTAGTGACTGAAGAGTTTAAAATAGAGAGATAGTAGGATTTACAAATAATGGCATAATTATTAGGTGATTTGTCAACATAAGTGATCACAAAGTCATCCTGTAGTGATTTGATAGAGTTAAAAGTACAGATTTGTTAAATAACACCAGATTTGAACAATTCAAAAATAATGCATTTTTAATTTTTTGTAACATTAAAACTTTCCATTGAGTGAAGTAGGCAATAGGTTTATTATGAGTAATATATATTTTATAAATAAATAAATCTAGGTCATAAGAAAACTGTTGAAAGATTTCTGGAATGCAAGTTTTAACTGGAAGTCTAAATTTGGTGCCAAATTCCATGAATTTTTTTAATTGATAATTATCAATAATATTGAGATTACCAGTTATAATGTGTCGACAAATTTATTGTCAATAAATTTTGAGAAAGAAGGATCATTGCATTTACATGTTACAGTGTTAGTAAAAGAGGTAAACTTAGATACAGAATTATAATTGAATATCTTTCTGCCAAGAGGAAGAGGATATTTGAAGGTACGGGATAGATTTAAATCTTTAATCGGAAACAAACATTCTTTGTCATTAATGATAGACGTAATGTTAATACTATTCAATATTTGATTTGTAAAAGTCACAATTAATTGAGTATTTGTTTTAATTTTATTGGGCTTTTTGTTAATTTTGAAATTAAATTGTTTGATTTTGTACATTATAATATCATAAAAAATGTCTGAGAAATGTTTATTATAGGATTGGCTTTGAAATAATTCAGAAAATTTACTAAGTATTTCTTTTTAATTGCAAAAATAAATTTTCGAATAATGAACCAGTTATAGTTAGATAAGTAATTAGTCTGTAGATCTGAAATTAGTTTAATAATGGCAGTTTTAGAAAAGATTAAATCTGTTTTTTTACTACCTCGTTTAGTTCTAGAAGTTTTATTGTTAATTTTGTGATTGAGTTGTGCATAAATAGTCGAATAATCATGTAGAGGGTTGATGTTAGAATATGCTTTAATAGTTTTATTAAAGTATTCGGAATTTAAGTCATATGGATAAATTGTATTGTAATATTGCATAAATTTTGATTCAAGAAATAGACGCTCACTTTTATTTTTCTGAATTTTGACAATCTCTATGGTACATGAATTAAAATTATGTGATTTAAAGTGTTGTAATTCTATAGTTGATTTAGAAGGTGCAGATGAAAGGTTTTTTGAATCAGAGCGATGCTGATTAATACGTAGATGTAGAGGAGTGGAAGTTTCACCAATATAACAGAGTTTACAAAGACCACAACTGATTTTATAAATAACATTGTATGCCTGACAAAATGGAACCAAAGAGTGATTATTATTTAATTGTGTGCGAGAGACCATAGGGCAAGTTTTGCATCGATTATAACCGTATGTTCTAAATTGAAGTAATGGAGGAGGAAATGATAGGTAACAAACAGGTTGTCGATCCAAGGATATCCCTATAAATATCCTTGTACCGGACACAATACTGCTGTGAACCTAAGTATTTTTTGCCCGGAACTAAAAATTTACTAAACAGAGTCATTGTAGAGGGAAAATGTTTTTAAATATTCATAAATTAAATTCAATCAACTAGTAATATTGATAAAAATTTAGAAATCACAAGGCAAGTAAGTATTTACATTAGTTTTATCGAAAGTGGGCTATACCAAATTCAATTACTTAATTAAATTGATTCTTGATTAATAAGTATCTGGATTAATGAAAAGTGAAGAAAGAAAAAAAATAATAATAAAATAATATTTACATAGTATTTACACTAAACCTCCTTTAACCGAATCGATTAATTTGGTTCCAATTACAAATTAAATTCCGCCCATTTTTTAAGTAGAGTGAGAAAAACAAACCAACACAAGTCACAAAATGTCAGGCACAAAATGTTAAATAATAATAATAAAAATAATAAATACAAATATATATTAGAAATAAATATTCGACTACACATACACAACATATTTATCAAGAAAAAATAATTCATCTATTTTTGTTGAGTATATTTTTATGTTACACAGTAAGGCCCGCATGAAAGCATTTCTACAAAGTGTTACATTTAATTTGAGGCATACAAATCTGCAATATACAATTTACAAAAATATAGATAACAAGTTTAAACAAAAGTCTGGGAAATGACGTTTAATATTCAGTAAAAACGTGATACTGTTCAAAAGCATTCCTATTTTGAGTAATAAGTCACGCCTTTATACGTTTTCTAAAACATCAAATTACACTGTAAAAAAAATTTCAGTATTTTACAACAAAAGGTGCTGGCACCGCGGCTGCCAGCACAGTTGCTGTAAAATTTACAAGCTGCTGTTTTTTATGGTGCTGTAAAATTTACTGCACTTTGCTGTGAATTTTACAAGATGCTGTTTTCAGTAGTGCTGTAAAATTAACTGCATTTTGCTGTGAATTTTACAAGATGCTGTTTTAAAAAGTGTTGTAAAATTTACAGCAAAGTGTAGTTAATTTTACAACACTTTTTAAAACAGCATTTTGTAAAATCCACAGCAAAGTGTAGTTAATTTTACAGCACTACTAAAAACAACATCTTGTAAAATTCACAGCAAAGTGCAGTAAATTTTACAGCACCATAAAAAACAGCCGCTTGTAAATTTTACAGCAACTGTGTTGGCAGCCGCGGTGCCAGCACCTTTTGTTGTAAAATACTGATTTTTTTTTTTTTTTTTACATTGTAGGCAGTGATGCCAGATTGGGGATATTGTCCTCATTTTGGGAATTTTCGAGGCTTCTGGGGACAATTTTGGGGACCAAATGTTTGTTGGGACGTTTTTGGGGAATTCTAAAATTTTTGGGGACAAATCTGGGGAGTTCTTCAACTTTCTGTCAATGTTAGCAACGTAATAATTTATCCCTACGACTAGAGACTTTCAATAAATTTATTGTTGTTGGGGGATTTTTTTTCAAAAATTGCCTTCATTTGGGGAAAATTCTGAGCTTTAATCATAGATAAATCTGCTTGATATATATATATATATATATATATATATATATATATATTTATTTATTTATTTTTATTATTTTTTTTTATTATTTTTTTTTTTAAGAAATTTTTATTTTCCTTTTTTAGTAGAAATCAAGCTGGGGATTTTTTCGAAAAAAAAAAAAAAAAAAAAAAAAAAAAAACCTGATTTGGGAAAATTTGAAGACCTGTTTGGGGAAATAAATTTCGACCATCTGGCATCACTGAGTGTAGGCACCGCGCGCCATCAAACACAGAAAGATCAAAAGAGAGAAAGGACGTTTGTTTGTTCCTTCAAAGAAAACATGATGCTGCTAGTTGGATGCTAGATGGATTTTGGCTAGTTGGATCTTCTAGATGCTAGAGATTTGTTTTCTCCAATATAAATATCAGAAATATTTTAATGCAAATTTTCGGGATGACAAATTTGTGATTCATAATCGCAAAATAGGTGCCAACTGTTTCCATTTGAAGACAACTGTCATTCTACTGGTTGGAACCGTATCTATTTATATTTATTTATTCCTTGTTTGTTTATTATTTTCTGTTCTTTTTTAAGTTTCTAGAAAATTCACTCTTATGAAATTCTATCAAGTTACCACTTTAAATTCTTTCTAAAATATATGACTTATATTTCTAATCTAAAAAACATTTAAGTATTACTGTGATTAAAAATGTCATTTTTACTACAATGCTATAAAGGGACATTTAAAAAAACCTTTTAATTTTGAGTAATTGGAGAGTTACATTTTACTTTTTTGGAAAGCCACAATGCTGCTAATTAACTCCTTTTGATTATTATGTAAGAATCTAGCAATAATTTTGAACTTCGTCCCATAACAGGATAAATAAATTTAGAATAAAAAAAAAAAAATCTTTAAAATAAATTATATATATATATATGATATATCCTAATTTAGTACTCAGATAGCACAGGGTTCATGTGGTCCTATAGTTTCCTTTATTTTCTCTACCATTAATTTTGTATGGCATTTTTTGTTATAAAATATTGTTATATATGAATTTAATAGCAATATAATATATTTGATAACAAATCTATTGTTTGAAAAATACTTTTTTTTTTTTTTTTTAAGCTACAAATCATTAAGTTTTGTATTGCAGTTAAAAGTAGTATGTAGTGCCCACTGTAAGACTGTTAGACCTGTCGTCCAGGATTAATGCGTCTCGCCTATTATGTGTCTCGGCGGTGGTGGGGATGGGCGGGCGGGAACCACCGCCCTTTAGAATGTAGAAAAAGAGTAGAAAAAAAGGTAAAAACTCCATATAAATAGCGTGGGACGAAAAAAAAAAAAAAACTCGCAACGTCAAGTGTGTTAAAAAAAGAAAAAAGAAAAAAAAAAAAAAAGGCTCGCACCGGAAGTAATAAAACGACAAATTTCACTAGAAAAAGACACCAAGGAGCGGGCGGGTAGGGTTGGGGCATTAGACCTGTCGTCCAGGATTAATACGTCTCGCCTATTATGCACTTACCATGTTCAATATTTTTATGTTTTTTTTTTTTTTTTTTTTTTGTGAGAATAGCACAATTATTTAGACAGGTATAATTTTTTATTTTTAAAAATTATAGAGAAAAAACTTGCCAAAAACTTAATAACAAGAATGGATTTCTACAACATTTTACAAAAGTTGCAGAAAAATTGACAAATTCTTAAGGAAACATTGTTCTGAAACATGAAATTGGCACGTGTAATATTCGCTAAGATATGAGTTTTTTTTTTTTTTTTTTTTTTTTTTTTTTTAATGCGCAGACGCAAGAGATAGAATTTATTATTATTATTATTATAAAATAGATTAAAAGCTACATATATTGCGCAACTTATGTCAAAATTTCATAAGAATGCAGTAAAAAGTAAGCAAATTATCGGCAAAAGAACGAGGTAGATTTTAAATATTTTTCAGAGTTAAAATTTAATACAGGGGTTTTCAGATTCTACGTACTGTTTAATTTGGGAACCCGATTATTTTAACCATATTACAAAAGTTCTTTTTTTTTTTTTTTTTTTTTTTTTTTTGAAAAATGCCAGAGAACTCACAAATTTTAGAAAATAAATAAAAATGTGTTAGAGTTATAAGCCCATAAATGGTTTTCTTGAAATAATTGGATCTCCAAATTAAACAAATGGAATATATAAACAATCCTGGAAAATATCTAAAAATATAGCTCATTCTTTTGAGCGTAATTTGCTTGATTTACACTCTATTCAAACGAACTTTTGACGTAAGTTGACCAATATATCTAGCTTTCAAACAATTTTTTCAATTTGTGCAATTTTTGTAAAATTTTATTAAAATCCATTGTTGTTAGATGTAAAATACTTGCCAATAATAATAATAATAATTTTTGAAAAAAAATAAAATAATAATAAAATACAAATATGGTACATAGTAAGTGCGACAGTGTATTAAAGTTACGAGTCTTTTGTTGCTTTTTATAATACACGATGATCCAGGGTATTTGTGCTTTTCTTCCATTTGTAGTTTATCCTACAATACCACTCGTGTCTAAACCGATATTGGAATATCTGAGTTTATAAATGCTCTTTACATGTCTGGAATTTAAAGCCGTTTCGAAAATCGAAAAATTGTCAAATTAAAAAATAGGAGATCTTAATATTTAATCACCTACTGTACGCAATCAATCGTTTAAAGCAAGAGAACACATACGAAGAAAAACTAAGTATAAATATTCAACACAAAAATAAGATTATTTTTTACACCAATCACGTTCAAAAAAGGTTTTAAAGATTTATTCATTGCATTTTCAACATATTATTACTTAAAAGGTTTTACATTCAAGAATAATGGATATACAAATTTATTGACGTAATATTCTACACTTTGTACTGGTAAAACAATTATATATGTATACGGTCTGTTTTCCTTATATTTCCGACTGCCCTAAATTATTGTCCTATGTTTAGGACAACCTGTACCGATTAAACTAATGAAAGGCTGGTAAGTTTTTTGATTTTGTGTGTATACACAGACATTGAAAAACATTTTTTCAATGCTTGGTAGGATATGGGTTAAACGGAAAAAAAATGAGGGGGGGGGGAGATTTCTTTGTGTCAGCCAAAATACTCTTAAAAGCGATTACAGAAATTTTAAATGATTTTGAAGGGTTGATATTTAATTGCAGTTTTATTATTAATCGTAGCTATGACTGCTAAAAATAACATATTGTTTATTAACTAATGCTTAGAACAAGAAAATGCTACTTTTTTTTTTTTTTTTTTAAATGTATATAATGTTATTATTGCGTAAAAATAAATAATTAAACTAGGGAATAAATTAAAAGAAAGAAATGGAAGAAAAGGAAGAAATAACATTAAGATTTTTTTTTTTTTTCAAATCTTAAAACGTAAAAAAATTAAAAATGTAAAAAATCTCTAGCACCAAGTTAAAATATGTCTCCTATTAAAAATACAATAACATGCCTTAAAATTAATGATAGACAGTTATAAATTTATAGTAATTCGCTTGCACTTTGAGACAGAGGAAAAAAATAAAAAGCAAGCCTTTCATTCAATACCTACAGTAGAAAAAAGTCATGTTTGTGGTATGGTCATCTGGTTCATTTTCAACTTTCATCCAGTATTTGTTTATCTTACTCAGCGAGACTTTCTCATTTCCGTTTTGACATGCTTAGTTTATAATCTGAGTTAAAAGATTTTAACGTTTTTTTTTTTCTTTCTTTTTATGAACATACATGTATTTAGATACAGCATAATTGATTATCAGCAAAATTGAGAGCCATGGGTTTCGTAGATAAACCGCAAAAAGGCTGAATATGAAATTGAAATGACATAAAATGCATTCTAGCTTAAAAACTTGAATGTATCGTATATAAAACATAATACAAACAATGAAAATATTCATAAAAAGTAAAAACAAATTATACAGTCGAACCTCATTAACGTGAATCTCATGGGGGATAAAATTTTTTTTTCATGTTATCATTAGTTCATGGTATCAGTAACTAATCTTCATTTTGACGGGGATTGTGGAAACAGTTCATGTTAAAAGTAATTCACGTCAACGAGGTTTGACTGCACTTCATATACTATAGGATGTAAAAAACAAAGAAAGAAAGTGTACTTAAAATGAAGCCATGGTTCAATTTGTAATCTAATTTATGCACTAAATTAAACAGTACCGCAGACATGCAAACATTTAATTTATTCCACAGCATTGTGAATAACCGCCACATTTTCACACCACTTTATTTGTAAAAAAATGTTCTCCAATATTTAATTACGATTGAATATTAAAGAAAATACCCGCCAGGAAAACTGGTGTGGAAAAAAAAAAGAAAAAAGAAAAAAAAGTGGTCACATCAATGTTTTGAAATAAATTGAAATGTTGACGTGTTTGGTAGCGTATTCTACTGGAGAACAAATAAAGCAAAAACCACATAATTCTTCATATTTACTTTTTTTTTGTTGTTGTTTGTTTAAGCTGCAATTTTTCTAAAAGTAAACTAATCGTGTTCTGGACATCCGAAAACGTTTAAATCCATCGAGAAACGGAGATCGAAAATTTTAACGAATCCAATATTTTTTTTTCTCGTTTATATTGATTTTTTAATATAAACGAGAAAAAAATAAAATCCTTATTTATTTATTTATTTATTTATTTATTATTATTATTATTTTCATTTGGTCAAAATATTTAAAAAGCTTAATAAATAAATCAATAAAAATAAAAATAGCACATACCTTTTCCTTAAAATATGAAATTGCGTTCATTAGCAGCGGTTACATATATTAATGTTTTAAAATTTCTTTTATGCTATTTCTATTTGGTGCCAAAGGGAAAAAGAAAAAAATTGTTTTCATGTACTCCATTTTGTCCGAAAGAAATAGATGTCTCGTTCTAACAGCTTATTTCATGACAAAAATTCAGGGCTGGAAGTTTCCGTCTTTCTTCAAGATATTTTCAAAATCTGAATGGCAATTTTTATCATAAAATAAACCAAAAAAATTATCGTTACTGAATAATGGCTGGAAAATGTCCTGAAAAAAAGGAGGGTGTTTCGAATTCTACAGAAATTAAAAATTCTGGAAACAGTAAACGTAAGATAATTTAAAAAAGCAGATAAATATAATATAAAATCTAATTTCAATAGGTATATAGCAGATGTCGATTTTGGAAATAAATAAATAAATACATAAAGTAAAATAAATTCAATAAATAAAAAATAGAGAAAAATCTTCCGGGATTCAAAAACCCCGCTATCTGATCACAGTTAATTAACAGCAGCGCTACCTGTCGGCCGATATACACATAAATTTAAACTAGCGTAGTTGTCTGGCCAAATTTTTCAAAGGTCGTTTGCATGGTGAGCAAACATCCAGTTCAGATTATAAAAGGGCATAGAATGCAACTGGCGCCAAATTTCGGCTGATTGTCGAAATTTGCTACAGGCAGAATTTTCAAAAGTGCTTGCAGGGTGAGTGAACAGGCGGTCGTAGATTTTGAAACAGGAAAACACGTCACCGAGCAGGAGTTTGATACGGTGATTTTTCTGAAGGATCGCAAACCCACTAGTCGCCGAAGGCGAATTTGTAAGCTATACTGAAACAAAAGGACTTTCATCCTGATTTAGTTAAATTAATTATATAATTTTTTTTATAATTCTACCTCTATTTAAATTGGTATTAAAATTCTTAATATAAAGAAAATTTTAGAATATAAAATTAGAATTTCGTTTAAAATGACCTAATGAAATCTTCAAATTAAGTTTTAAGGATCTCTGCACAAATTAAGTTTAATATGAAATTGAATATGACAAGGAACATTCATAGTCAAGGTCATTGAATATGACCCTAAAGCGGTCCCAATTTTTGGACTGATTCGGCCCCAGAAATATACCTCTTTTAATTTTCAAAATAAACTATGTGCATCATACAGTCATGCAAACATTCTTTGCTGTTAAAAAAAAAAAAAAAAAAAAAAAAAAAAAAAGTCAAATAATATCTCAAGGACTATGTTTTTATACTTGTTATACTATTTATCAAGACTTGAAGTCAAAGGGAATACATTTCAAGTTCAAGTTAAGAAAATCTTCTTTTAACCCTAGAACACTAGCGTGTTCATAAATACTCTATCACTAGAGGTACCTAAAATTGACGCGCTCATGTAAAAGTCGTTTTATTTGCATGCTTGCCAACCATCTCATTATGAAGCGTAGTACTTTTAGTCACCGCCTTTTTTTGTACACCAGTAATTTTTTAGAGTAATTTCATTCTTATTTAATCGTAACACTATTCGGAGAGAATTGCTCTAAATATAAAGTGGTGTGGGAAAAGGGGCGTATTTTCAAGGGGCGTTAACATGTCTACGCTTATTAATGAGATGGTTGGCAGTCCTGTATTTGCTTATATTACATTAATATTGTTTTTAAATATGTTTAATTATTTGCTGTTTTACCCAATATTACTAATTTTTCATTATCTGAATAATTATTTCGAAGCACTTAAACTCAAATAAGTGTATCGATAGTAGGGAAAGTGCGGAAAAAAACCATTAAATGAAGACTGCACGTAAAATTTACGTAACACTAGTGTTGTAGGGTAAAAAATTAATTTGTAATCATAAACATATTGAATTTCTTATAATTAATTACTTAATAAATAATTAATATTTTTTGTTGATTTTCATGAGTGCAAGTTTATACACGTTCATATAGAAAAGTGCATTTAGAACTTTCTTGGCCAGCATATAACTTGATAAATGTAATTGTATGAAAAACCTTCAAAATACTGAATGACTAATAAGAAACATTTTTTTTTTTAATTAATTGCAAATCGTTAAAACAAAAGTTATATGTGTCATGAATAGATTAGACATACTACAATATGTTTACAACTAATGCGCTTTAACGAAATATTAATTAATCAATACAAAATATTAATATAAAAATTAATAACTAACCTTTCTGATGAACGGACCTTGCTCATTCCATGATCTTCTGGTCGTTCATTCATCGTTCATCTGCATCTCAGTTCAAAGACGCAGATGTTATGTTTCCACAAGCAGATGTTCCTGTCTAAAGTCCACAGGAAGTCGATTTTTACAGCATTTAGTGCTTGAATTTATTTCACAGCATAAATACTTGAAAATAAACCGCAGAAAGTGCAGGAAAAATTACAACATTTTTTTACGGTGTATTTAACAAATTCATGATTAAATAACTGAAATTTTGTCATCAACAATCGAAAAGGTAAATTTCATTCGTTTATATATGCTAGCGTCTTATAAAGTGTCAAACAAAATCAAATAAATAAAAAAGAAACATTTTTAAAGTAAAGTATTGTTTCAGAAAAAGCTAGAGGGTGAAGTTTACTCGTATTATTGTTTTAGAATACCATCAAAATTTCCCGCCTGCAATGTGTTAATTTTACAAAAATAGGTTAATTTGTATTGTAAACATCGAAACCTTACATAGAAAACAATAAAAAACAAAACAAATAAATTAAATAAAGTAAAATAAAAATTTTCAATACTGGGCTGAACTTGCATAGATTAGTCTGATAATGTATGTCCTACATAATGCGATTTCCTATTGCCCAGAACGAATATCCCGCATTATTCAGGAGTCTGCTGTACTTGAATTCTTAATTATGAAAAGCGCAAAATCAGTATCTATACCTTTAATAGTGATCAGGCATGTTACTTTGGTTTAATTTATTTTTCTATAATGAATGTAAATTTTACGCCCTGATTAGAATTAATCGAAATAAATAATATTTCGTTTTGTTTCAATAATAGATTTTATAAACTAAAAAAATAAATAAATAAAAAATGCACTGTTTTAATCAGTATTTAAAAAAAAGCATTTAATAAAAATTTAATATTTTATTATGTTTCATCCTGCGATAAAATTTAAATGACATAAAGCGTACGAACGGTACAGTAAACAATAGCAAAAATGTCACAATAAGATTAAAACAGAAAATTTATTAAGTAATAATAATAAAAATTTAAAAAAAAAAAAAGAAAAATTGTTGACTGCGTATTGCTCTTTAAAAAATAAGCCTCGCCTTAACACGTTTTCTAAAACATGACATTTAACTTGAGGTATACGAATCTTACAATATTCAAGTACAAAAAAAGGGACAACGGGGTTAAAATAGAATTTTACCAGCGAGAAACTATGAAAAGTTATTGCCGAAGCGTCAGTAGTAACTCTCTGTTGAGACTAAAAGCGGTTTTGGGTTCCGTCTGTTGTTTGTTTGTCGCGCGATAGCGGCCACAAAAATCACGTTATTGATTTGAAATTTGGTACATATGTTCCTGAGCTCCACGAACTCAGCTGTATACTTTTCGGTGGGTATACCATTTGTAGTTCGTATACAGGGACACGCCAAAGTTTTTCTTATCATTACGGTCTATGGGAAGAATTTGTATGTATCGCGATAGCGGCCGCAAAAGTCACGCTATTGATTTGCAATTTGGTACACATATGCATGAGCCCAACGGAATCAGCTATATAGTTTTAGGTGTATATTCCATTTGTAGTTCGTGTACAGGGGACATGCCAATGTTTTCTTAACATTATGGCCTATGGGAAGAATTTGTATGTACCGCGATACCCACCGTAAGAATCTAGCTAATTGACTTATCATTTTTGCTGAAACGTCAGAAGTGGCCCTCCGTTGAGACTCAAAAAGAATTTGGGTTCCATCTGTCTGTCTTTCGCGCGACAGTGGCCGCAAAAATCACGCTATTGACTTGAAGTTTGGTACGCATGTTCATGAGCCCCACGGAATCAGCTGTATGGTTTTGAGTTGGTATTCCATTTGTATTTCGTATACAGGGACATGCCAAAGTGTTTCTTATCATTACGGCCTACGGGTAGAATTTGTATGTACCGCGATAGCGGCCGTAAAATTTACGCTATTGACTTACAATCTAGTACACATATACATGAGCCCAACAGAATTAGCTGTACAGTTTTAGGTGTGTATTTCATTTGTACTTTGTGTACAGAGACACGCTAAAGTTTTTCTTATCGTTACGGCCTATGGGAAGAATTTGTATGTACCGCGATAGTCACCGCAAAAATCAAGCTATTGACTTGCAATTTTGTACACATATTTTTGAACCACACAGAATCTTAGCTATGTAGTTTTGGCTGTGTATTTCATTTGTAATTCGTGTACAGGGACACACCAAATTCTTTCCTACCATTACGGAAATTTGTATGTACCGAAATAGCGGTTGCAAAAATCATCCGATTAACTACTAATCCTCAGATTAACTCCGATTAACTAAGTTGCAGAAATAGAATTGTCAAACAAAGCATTTTGAAAAGTTTTCCTTTTTTTAGCATAGTCCAAGAAGATTTCACGTGGGAAGATTTCACGTAGATTCATCTACAGGTAATTTTATAGATTTTTTTTTTCCTCTATAAGAATCTGTTGAATAGTCTTTATTTAAACATGACAGAAAAAATTAACTGCAGGCATCGTGGAAAAGATACTTGTAAAATTATATCTTGTATTATTTCCTTCATTGACAGCCGGCAATATATTGTATCTCAATATGTGTGCCAAGAGTTTGGTGCAAAACAATACTAAACCTAGGTAAGAAAAGAACATGAAAAATTAAAGAATACATGCTATAGAATTGTTTGGTTATCAGCTGCTAAATACTAAATAATTTTGCAAAATAAATATCAGTATATACTTTTTTTAAAAATAAATAGAAGAGAATCCTACCTTCCATTGCATTCCTAAGTTCAATAAATATTTCATTAAAAAGATCCGTACAAGTATCAGGGGACGCGAAATGTGACTTAGCATTGTGTTGCCCCAAACCCCTTCGACTAATTACTGAGAGAGCATAGAAAATAAAACAGAAATAAACATTAAATTCATATATTAATACAATACGACAAATTACTCTAGACTACTTTTTAAAAAAATGAATGAACAGACCTTAAGAATCTGTATGGAAGAAGCTATAAAAATTTTGTGTCTATATTTTTTATGGATTGCATACAGGGAAACGTCAAAATTCTTATCATTACAGCATATGGGGTGAATTTCATTTAAACGCATTTTGACATCATTAATTTGCTATCAACAAAATGAAATAAGCGTACATTACTAAGATGCTTAAACTTATGTTTTCTGCAGAATATATGTGCTCTTAGGCTTCCTAAATACAGGGACATACAAAAGCGTTCGGACAATGTAACGTAATCAGCCAAATTTTGTGAAATTTCGACAATTATTCATGAAACACGTAGAATAAGCTGAATAGTTTTTACTGGTGCATACAATGTTTATGGTTCGTTTACGGAGACACAAAAAAGAATTTCGTGACATTAGAGCCTATGAACAAATTTTTATTTAAGCGCACTTTAATGCGTTTATGCTACATTCAACATAATGGAATTGGAATACATTATAAAGATTCTTAAAAGCATGTTTACTCAAGAAAAAGGATATGTATAGACTAAATAATTTATTTACAGGACCCCACAAAAGAATTCCGATGGCGCACTGCAATCATCCAAATGATGTAAAACTAGGTCGAAATATTAATAAGTTATAATTAATTAAATATGTGTATTCTTTTTAGTGTATATAATTACTGTGACTCCTTTTCTGGGATACATGAAAGAATTCCATAATATTACGGACTATAATCGGTATTTCTTAAAAGTGTATTTTAAACATGCTTACACCCCGTTAAATATAATGAAATTTTATTAGAATTTTAAAAGAATGTTTTTCAGTGGAGAAGTGTGAGTATAGAATTGGTAATTTATTTACGGGGCTACACAAAATAATTCCGATATATTTTGTAATCATTTTGCATGAAATTTGGTACAAGTATTTATGAATTACAGGGAATTCATACAAGACAATCAGGAATTAGGAATACATATATATACATATATATATACACAAACAAATATTTATAGAAAGAGAGATACAGCGGGGGGTTGAGGAGGGCAGCAGCCATCCTCAGAAACGTTTTTGTTTTTATAGCAAATCAATGGAATCAATATACATATATATACATATATATACATATATATTATATAATAAGGAATTAAAAGGATTTGAATAATAGGTGATGCAAATAGGACGTTGAGGCTCTTGATCTGCAGATCCACTAGTTTAATATTTAAGAAGAAAAACCTAACATATGAGAATTTGGTATGTTCCTACATTGTTACGAAAGCCACGCCTTTACAAATTTTTCTAAAACTTTACACATACTTGAAAACATCCCAATAAATATTCCGTAGTGCTGTTAGTCTTTCCCCTTTTTTTCACACCAGTAAATTTTTAGAGTAATATTCTCCAAATGCAATTACGATTAAATAAGTAGAAATATACTCTAAAAAGATACTGGTGGGAAAAAAGAAGGCGGACTAACAATACTACGGAATACTAATTAGTATGTTGGCAAATATGATTTACATTGTAAAACAAAATGATTTTACATATTCGGAATTAAACATTTAAGTTTTGTCTTCAGCAATCGATGTATTAAATGCCATTGAGGTTCGTGCATACCTAGAGTCAAATTCAAATTTCGAATATGCAAAATGTTTTTTTTTTTTTTTTTTTTTTTTTTTTTTCCATCGATATAGAGGCTTTTATATTCTTTTGGATTTCTTTCACAATCTCTCGCCTGCATTGAGATAATTTTACAAAAATAAGTCAATTTGTATAATTAACATCGAACTGTTGCTTAGAAAACAATAAGAAAAACATAAAGGTAAATTAAAATAGTTTTCCGCAAGGTTATATACAGATATTTACTTACAGATGATACAGATTATAACAAGAGACGGCCCCCTAACAGCAATAAAAAAGGAAATATCACTGTAACTCGAAAAATAAAGTTCGGAACGAACTGTAAATTTGGAACCCATGTTTTTGATGATGTCTGTTACGAAACTCTGCTATTCGTGCATAAAATAATATAGGCCATAATTCATAATTTTTTCCGATATGAATTTGCTAATAATTTTCCCGATTTAAAAAATGTTTTTCAATCAAAAAAAATGCTTGGAATATGTTTGGGGGACTTCTGACGCATAAAAAAAAAGAAAATTTGAATATAATAATTTTTCGGGAAGATATGAATACTTATTTAACATTAGCATCCCCATACTTTGACAGCTTATAATTTTATGAAACATTGAGCGAAATATACAAACTATACCATTTTCCGCGATGATTTGATCCAAATAATTCAAAAAAATTATAAAAATGGGAATTACCATTGAAAAGTTGATGCCAGTTTTAATATGTAGATGGCCCCCAAGCAATATCTAACAATACCATAATAAACTAGACGTTATTACAAATCGATCGATGCCAACTACATGTTTCTACGGTAATTTACAGCGAAATTAGGTGGTTTTTATTTATTTATTTATTTATTTTTATTTTCATTTTTTTTTATTTCGACTGTACATACTTGTCAGTTAATAATAAATTTAAAAAAAATGTAAATTTTTACATTTGTGAAAAAATAAATAAATAAATAAAAGTAAATTTTGATTCTTAGTTAGTAATAATACCTAATTTTAAGACAACCCCTATCATGGGGGATCAAAATTGTCAAAATTGTCCCCGGACCATCCTTAGGTGTGTGTCCCAGGCCATCGTCAATTACCCATACGACGTTAAACCCAACCAACCAACTTAGTTTTAAGGAATGATTTGCAAAATACATTAAATTAATACAAATGTATCCATTCTATAATTCCACGAAAACAAATACAGAGCTGCCAACCTAATCCGGCAAATTGTTAGTGCCGCCCATTTTTCTACACCACTTAATTTTTAGAGTATTTCTTTTTTCCATTCATCGTAAATATATTTGAAGGGAATTACTCTAAAAATTAAGTGGTGCAGGAAAAGGGGCGGTACTAACAGTTTGCCGGATTTGGTTGGCAGCTCTGCAAATGATTAGTAAACAAAGAAATTTACGTCGAATTATATTTCTTATTTGTTGGCATATAAATATCTATAATTGCTTTTCAAAGCATTTTGTTTACCATTACTTCCGTTTTATTTTATTTTATTTAAAGATTTAAATCACACAATTAAATAAAAATAAAACAAAATAAACTATTTAAAATAAGTGGTATGCAAATTGCGCAAAACATAAATGGCAACATTTGAATTTATTCCGGAGTATTTTTAGCCCCCGCCTTTATTTCGCATAACTTAATAGAGTAATTCTCTCCAATATATAATTACCATAAAATAAGAAAAAATTCTCTTTGAAAAGAGTGGTGCGAAATAAAAACGCGGCTAAAAGTACTTCTAAATAAATTAAAATATTGACAGCTATGCTTAAAATTTGTCAACCATAAGCAATAAACAGAGCTCGAAGTCTCCGCCTTTTTTTCAGGACACTTTCAGAGATGAGAAATTTCTGCATTATTTGTAGCTAATATTTTAATTTATACCGGAATACTTTTAGGCTCACCTTTATTATGCATCTCTTTATTTATTGAAAACATTTCTCCAATATATAACTTCAAGGGTCCTACTCTCCGTCCTTTTTTCAGAACAATCTCAGAGGTGAGACATTCTCGTACTTTTGCCACCACTAATTTCTTTCAGAAATATTTGTGGTATTTTTATATAAATGTGCCGTAATTAAATACTGATGAGATTATTGGATACAAATAGTGGTAGCAATTAAGAAAAAAAAATTTTCAATCTCTAAAGTGTCCTGAAAAAAGGTCGGAGAGTACGACCCCTGTAACTTCGATAAAGTAAAAAATTAAATTATGTAAGTGGTATGAAAAACAGGCGAGACTAAAAATTCTTCGGAATAAATTAAAATGTTGGCATCTATGATACAGTAACATCTACCGTATTTTTATAGCAATGCGTCGTGATTAAATACCGGGAAAATTGTTATATAAAATTAGTGGTTGTAAAAAAAAAAAATTGAAAGTGTCCTGAAAAAAGGGCGGAAACTTTGAGCTCTCGCCATGACAGAAAAAAAAATACATTTTCTTTTTAAAAAATAGGTTGTTTTTATTAAAATAAAAAGTAATTTGCAGAATAAAATAATAAATAAATAAATTTGAATATCCATTTATTAGTTAATATCTAATTTAAAAGAACCTATAGTCATATAATGTTTACTTCTATGCACACAGCAATACATCTAACCTCAAACAATCATTGGAAAGTTAAAAATAAAGTTGCTAAAAATTTTATTTATTTTGTATTGATGAATAAATAAAAATAAGAAATAAAAGAATGTTTATCTATTTTTTAATACAAATAATAGAAATAAATGAGATTTATAAAGTAATCTCAATATATTTCATTAAATATCTATCAAGAACAGTCTTAAAACTATCTAATACATATGCTGAAATTTATAGTAACATACTAAAGTAATACTCTACTATTTTATTCAAGCTATAAATGTTTAAAGCATTATAAATCAAGATTATCTTGCTTATTTTTGTGATAGTTTTACTTTCTTACAATGCCTTAAATCTACTCAAATATCTTCATGACAAGATGACGACATATGGATGCAATAGATTCTCATTTCTGGACCGAATTTTATTTAAGTCAATAGATTTTTATATAGATTTAGCTTCAAAAAGATGTATTGAATGGTTTCAAAAAGGTTTTGAAATTTTTTGAAACACGAGTATAATATATCATATTATGTACAATAGTTTTATTACCCTAAAAAGCATTTCTAATTTCTTTCTATAATGTTTTATGTATTATTTTGATAATTAACATAAAAAAAAAATTTCATGTTGTATATTATTTCAGATTTTTTTTATATGTAGTTTCAAAAATCTGATTGCGTTAAATATTTCAACTATTTAAATAATCAAATTTAAATATTTGATTATTTTTAAATTTGCCTTATGTTTCATATTTTGCATTTTTTATTAAAACTATTGTCGGGTAGCTCATTACGCTCACTAAAAGAAGATTTGAATGCAAAAGGTTAATTTTCCATCTCACTTCAGGCCCGCACATTTGTAAAATACAAAGTGGTCGACATAAAAGAGGCCACTGGCAAAAAAGAATGTGCTGCCTTCGTAAAAGGTGCATTATGCTAGCCTTTTATTACGCGGCCAATATAACATAAAGACAGCCAGATCTTATATTAAGCTAGATTAGATTTAGCTAGACTAGCTAAAAAGCGGAAACTACGAACCCTGCTGTACTTCTATATTTTTAAAGAGATCTCTTACACAATTCTAATTCTGTTCTCAAGCCACGCCCTTTTAAGAAGCATTTTCTAGTAAGAAAAATTATTCCATGAGTACCGGAAAAATTATGAAGGTTTATATGCGGATCACCAAATATCTGAAACTTGCTTCGAGTGCTGGTATACCATGCGAAAAAGGCTTCGAGTGCAAACGGATATTAAAGAGAAATAATCTACAAAATTTCTAGTGCGGAAAGAAGGCGGGGGTAGAAATACTCGTGAATAAATTATAAGAGTTGGGAACTCTGCAAGTATGTTATATATATATATATATATATAATGAGTGGTAATTTGCTATATACAAACTTTTAATAGAACTTTAACAAGATGTAAGAGTAATAATTGCTCCAACTAACGCATCTTAAATATAATAAACAGTTGATAATTCTGAACTCTATCGTGAAATCTAGTCTACAATAATATGTATGCTTTTCTTAGATATTTTTCTTTTCGCATAATTAATTATGGTCTATATATATATATATATATATATATTATTCTACAAAGCTAAAAAAAGTTAAAAATTAGGTTTGCAGTTAATTATTGCAGTAAAAAAAATCAAGGGGAGACATTTGAGGAATCAGTTGCGACGTTACGTTGCTAAAGTTCCGAAGGAATATTTTACCAAGTGTAGGAAATACTTTGTAAAAGTATCATTTTTTGTGAAAGTATCACCACTCATTTTTTGTGAATATTTATTTTCACTTATCAAAATTATAAGTTGGAGAAAATTTTTATATAAATACAATGGCGTGAAATAAACGCGTGGCTAAAAATACTCCAAAACAAATTAAAATGTTGGCAGCTTTGCATTATATAGAACAGCGATTCCCAACCCATGGGCCGCGGCCCACAAGTGGGCCACGGGCAGTGGGATACTGGGCCGTGGAATATTGAGGTCAAATACCAGTTTTTTGGGACGATTCACTAGTGTGATGTGATGTCATTCAAAAGCTCTGCGTGGCCCGTAGTAGTCAATAAGGAGAACGCTCTCGTTGTTGTTCATTTGCGCTCACTGGGCGCTTTCTATTCAGAATTCTTTGATGTGATTAGGCTAGCTCAAAGGAGCTCAAAGCCTTCGGACGGGCTGTTTCTAACCCCCTGCTGAGATAATGGAGGGGCCGGGAGGCAGATATCTTTGTCAATTTTGCATGCTTTCCTTTGAGTTAACTGCGCGATCTGATAAGAAAGGGCTACAACTGATGACAAGACATTTGCCTCTTTGTGTCGGAAGCGTGATTAATGACGTTTTAAGCATTGATCTTGAGCCCAAGTCGAAACTGGCCTTAGTCGTCAAGGTCTACTCTCTCCCTCCTACTTCCTTCACCCTCCCTACCGGGAACCGCACTTGTTTGATTCCTTTGTCAGTAGCTGTGATTTTCTGTTGATGTATTTTTGTGTCTGCTGTGAGCTATTATTATTTCATGTCAATAAGGGTGCTTGGTTTCAGGTTGGAACTTGCCGTAAGTCGAAGCTATCAAGTGATGAAGCGATTTCCACATCTGATTTTACCAGTGATGAGTTTGTTAGTAAGTCCATTTCCAGTCCAAGTTGTAGAAAAATAATAAGGAAAACTAAAACATATTTTCGTAAAAATAATCCTGATTTTTTTAAAGTGCGGGTTTGTGTTTTCTGGTTCTGAAGAAGAGCATATGCCTCAGTGTGTGATATGTTTCGAAACGCTATCCAACGAATGCATGAAACTCAAAACTTCAAAGACATCTATCAACTAAACATCCTGTGTGAATATGTAGGAAAGTCTTTCGATTTCTTTTAAACAAAGAAAATATTTTTTTCTGTTTAAATCCACCATGAAAAAAATTGTTAATTCCAAAGAAGGGTTCAGCTCACCCCGTGGGAGAAGTACTTATTCTACCCGCAACAAAAATAATAAGTAATGCTTTGTTTGATAAAAAATGTACAAAAAAAAAAAAATGAAATTCCGTTATCAAGTGCAACCGTGAAACGAAGAATAGATGAAATGTCGGAAAATGTAAGAGAAGCTGTCAATACTTTTTTGAAACACAGTGAATATTTTTCGCTGCAACTTGATGAGAGTACAGACGTTGCTGGCCAGACTAATTTATTAGCTTTTGGTCTTTTTGAGTTGATTGTCAATATTGAAAAGAAATGTTGTTTTTCAGTCTTTGTCGACAAAATCAACTGCGAAGATATTTTCCAATCTGTTGACAGTTTTATAAAAGTAAATGAAGTAGATTGGTCAAAGTGTGTATGTTTGACAACTAAATGGGGCACGTGCTATGTCTGGAATTCGTACTGGTTTAGTCTCCAGAATTAGATCAATTGCTCTCTTGGTTATACGGCTCTTGCAGTTAAAGGTATGGACGAGTGTTAAAAAGAAAAAAAAAAAAAAAAAAAAGCTTGACGATGCAGTAAAAATTGTGAACTTTATTAAAGCAAGGCCTAAAAGCTCCAGATTGTTTGGTGTTTAGTGTGATGAAATGGGCAGTGAACACAAACAGTTTCTACTTCTCTGGGAAGTTCTGTGGCTATCAAGAGGTAAAATGTTGACAAAATTGTTCGAACTTCGCGAAGAACTTACGATTTTCCTTAAGGTAGGAGATTGTGATGGAAAACATGCAAGCTCCTACTTAGACTGTTTGACCGATGAAAACTGTTGAAACGGTTGGCATATCTGGCATAACATTCTTAACTTAACTCTGCAGGACAAGGACGATCATAAGATTTTTGTGCAAGACAAAGTAGAAGCAGTGATAACGAAACTTCAACGATGGGGTCAAAAATTGGAACAAGATTTCTTCGACGCATTTCAAGTCCTACATTATTTTCTTGAAACCAACGAATTTAAAAATGATAAAACGACATCTACAATCATAAAAGAACACCTAGAATCTTTGGCCTCTAACCTTAGTTAATTTAAAATTATTTATTTTCTTAATTTTATAATAATATTTATTAATAAGCCTAATTAAAAACATTAATTTTCTTAAAATAGTAACTTTATTTAAAACAGTAAATTTTTCAAACAGTACGATTTTTAAAACTAATAACAATCTATTTTAGTTACTCTTATACTGTGATTATACATTTTATTATTCATTCATAAGAATGAGAAATTTACTAACTTTAGCAATAATTAAGACTTTTCATATTTCTTAGGAACTTTTTCCCTAAAATTGAAGATGCAATCCAATGAATCAGAAATCCTTTTGAAGAAAATTACCTAAGAAAATTGAAATTATCTTCAAGTGGGGAAGACTCGTTAATTGGACTATCATGTGACCAGACTCTAAAATCACTTTTTAAAACAACACCATTGGTCCCGTTCTGGATAAAAAAATCGGCAAGACTATCCAGCTATTGCAAAAATTGCACTGAGACACTTGATGGGCTTTTCAACAACCTATCTATGTGAACGAGCTTTTTCAACTTTAGTTTTTTTGAAAAATAAATGTAGGAATAAATTGAATGTTGAGAGTGATTTGAGGCTAAAACTATCCAGTTTCAATCCAGATATTGACTCGTGGATGACAAACAGCGTCAAATATCTCATTAAGGGCTTTTTTTTTAAACTTTGATCACTTGTTTTTGAAATTTATTACAGAGGTGACAGCTAAGTGAATGCAATAAAGTTGTTTTCTTTTCTTTTCTTTTTTTTTTAAATATTTTTCAATTCTTCTTGTACAGTATCTTTTACTAATTACTGACATATATTATACATATATTCGCCATACATTATATAAGTGTCTATTTGCCATTATATTTTTTACTTTTATATTAAGTAGACAGTGGGCCTCAAAGTCTTTTTTACAAAATTTGTGGGCCGCACAACTAAAAAGGTTGGGAACCGCTGATATAGAAACCTAGAATAGCCACGTAAGCAGAATTGTTCTTCTGATTTTTTTCAGTTATGCAAAAGAAAATTACCTTGATATGGGTCTCTTACACTTAAATGACCAGCTAGTGTTAGTTAGATAATATCGCGAGAATTATAGAATCTCAGAAACTGTCGAAAGATACACATTGAAACATATTTAGAATTTGAGAACTTTTGTTTGGAATCGATGACATTCCTCAGTTTCAAAAACTTATGCCTTTAAAATAATTCAGTGTCAAAAATGCTGTAGATACAAAAAGTCTGATGTGATGCTCACAAGTGTGTTATCATTATGATACCCTCTATTGAAAGTTATCTGAAGTAACATGCGTTTTATGTTATAGACTTTATAGTTTAAATATCTCTTTATTTTACTTTTTTATAAATAGAAAGTCTGTATTTTAGTATTAAACATTATTTCGATAATTATAATAAATCTAATACGATTGGCATAATATTAATTTTTCGAGGAATGTAATATCTTTTAATGCATTTCTAATAAAATGTAATGCAAAATATTTTTATTTTTATAAAGTTTAAAAAAATATATATATATATATCAATTCAGTTTAAATCAATTAATTAAAACTTACTTAAAATTTTCAAAAGTTAATTATAAGAATAAAAATAAATAAATAAATAAAATACGATGAAATCAGTCCTGTGAATAATACCGTTAGATAAACGAGGTAAAATCTGATTTTTTAAATTATATTTATTAAAAAAAAAAAAAAAAAAATCTGCAGCATCTTCTGTGGTATCTTCTGCAGTATATGCAGAATCTTTGTATGAAAAAATTCGGTTATTTTTTAACCTATTACCGCATGCAGAATACATTTGGAAACTATTTAAAAATATCTGTAAAACTGTCGGAAGGGACTGATTTTCAAATGTCTTTTTTAAAAATAAATTAATAATAATAATAATAACAATATATATATATATATATTTAATCAGATTCATTAGTCTTCCATAATTTTGTTTTTCAGATTAAAAAAAAGAAAGAAAGAATATCAGAGATAAGAAATTTCTCTTGCTCCCAGTATTTTTATACATCAAACTATAACCTCTTTAATCAATGAACAACACTATCAAAATTTATTATAAATACCAATAATTTTTTATAGTTTTGTTCCTACTATGAAGATTTTTGCATAAAATGAGTTGGGGAAAAAAAGGCGGAAATTTCATATTCCTGGAAAGTAGACGTTGATAAGTAATAGATTCATTTCGTTTAAGAAAGACTTCGAACATCTAAATATCCAAACATTGTGTAAAGCCATGGCTGAAATATAAGTTGCTCGATCGCAATCCTGTCCAAACAAGTTCGAATCTGGCTTGAACAAAGTGATAAGTTTCATTTTTAACACGCTTTTATTAGCTTCACCTGTATGTATGTATGTATGTTTGTATGTATGTTTGCATGTTTATAACCGCTCTGGGAGCAAACAAAAAATCTATATTATAAAAAAAAGACTTTCCCTACGTGAACACCGTGCCGTTGAGGTATAGCTTCGCGCTACGAGCCTAAAAGTCTAGCGTTCGATCCCAGTCAGGGGAGATATTTTAAAAATGGTTTTTGTTTATTTCTAAATTATTTTAATTAAAGATTTAAATGTATGTAAATAATATGGTGTGTCACTCACACGATTTTCTCTTACCCTGCATTTTAATACTAAGATAGATATTTTTTGTTTTTTTACTTCACATTTATATAAAAGTATGTTCTTTAATTTTTTAAAACTATAATATACTACTGGCCATTGAAATTGCTACACCAAGAAGGAATAATAATAACGGAATGAAATTTGTTGGACACATACATTATTGTAGGAAGAACAATTGATTAAAATTTCAGAAAATTTGGAGTAATATGTACTGAGAAAACAGTACATAAAGCAGCGACATCTGTGAGCAATAACAGCACTTATCTGCCTAGGCATTGAATCGAACAGCGATTGGATGACATGTACGGGTAGAGCACTTCAAGAAGGTTTAATACGATGCCACAATTCATCGATCGAAGTTACTGGGGAGTGGTGGGGGCCAGTCACTTTTCAACGATTAAACAGTCATATTAATTGGTGCGAGATCAGGAGAACGCGCTGGGCAAAGCAACAGTCGAACACATTCAGCATCAATGAAGTTCCAGACAATATGGACAACTTGCGGTCGAGCATTGTCCTGCTTAAATGTTGCGCTTCGGAGGCCTTGAACATAGGGCGGAGCGATGGGCCTTAACTCGTCAGAAGTATAATGGCTGGTATTCAGAGTGGCGGGAATGAAAACAAGAGGTGACCTGGACGTGTATCCAATGATACCACATACCATCAATCCAGATGGTGACTCAGTATGCGGCTACCAAAATTCTGATTACCCTCAAAACTGCATCACTGATATGGGCGCCATTAATGTGTGATCAACGATGAACCTGGACGAAGAAATGGCATGAAGTCACTTTTCAGACAAATCACAATTCTGTTTACAGCATCAAGATTGCCTTATCCGTGTTTAAAGGCATTATGAATAATGCACATTGCCAGCTTGGATTCGACATCATCATACTGTCCATCATTCGCAATGATGTTATGGGTTCCCATTGGATACACGTCTCGGTTACTTCATGTTCGTATTCCTGGCACTCTAAACAGCGACCATTAAATATCTGATGAGTTAAGGCCCGCCCCTCTGTCCTGTATTCGAAGCCTCCGTAGCGCAAAATTTAAGCAAGATAATGCACGACCGCAAGTTGTTTGTATTGTCCGGACCTTCTTTGATACAGAATGTGTTCGACTGTTGCTCTGGCTAGCGTGTTCTCCTGATCTCGCACCAATGAAAATGATTGTTTAATCGTTGAAAAGTGACTGCCCCCCCCACTCACCAGTAACTTCAATCGATGAATTGTGGCATCGTATTAAAACTTCATGAAGTTCTCTACCCGTACATGTCATTCAATCGCTGTTCGATTCAATGTCTAGGCAGATATGTGCTGTTATTGCTCACAGAGGTCGCTGATTTATGTACTGTTTTCTGAGTACATATTACTCCGAATTTCGTGAAATTTTAATCAATTGTTCTTCCTACTATAATGTATGTGTCCAACAAATTTCATTCCGTTATTATTATTCGTTCTTGGTGTAGCAATTTTAATGGCCAGTAGTGTATTATCCCCCTTACGTTTAATCCGCTATCTTGTGCCTGGTCCTGTAAACACCGAAAACGTTAACCGTTTCAGGCTGTGGTTGCACAGTGCAATCACAATTTAATTCAAAATTACAAAAATTGTCCCCGAAATTTTATTATAAAATCTTTCTTTCATAACTAAGACGAATAATTTCATTTATTTCTTTTAATATCGTTGGAGATTTCTGGTGGCAGTTGATTTTAAATCATTAAAATTTGCTTGCCCTGAAATTGTTAAACAAGGCTAAAAGTACCCCCGGAATAAATGAAATGTTGGTATCTATGTAGATTACGGATAATAAAACCTGTAGTGTCCACTCTATCTTGAACAATTTGAAAGAAATTTAGTTTTTTTTTTTTTCATCTTACATTATACAAAAGTACAGAATTTTCCTCGGCATATCAACTTAAAACTAAGTTTGAATGTTTCCAAAACTCTTTGATTATGTTAGTTAAACACTAGTTTTCTCATGAATCGATTATATTTTTGACTAAATATATATATATATATATATATATATATCTTCAATAAATCTAAAATAAAAGAAATTTATTTCCTTTAAAAATTACTTTTAATTTAGAATCTTCTAGGAATTAGAAAAAATGCCATTTTATTTTATTTTTAATACTGTAAAAATTAAAAAGGGTTTTCTCCCTAACTATGTTAAAATTTCATTAAAAAAGAAGAAAAAGACGCATCAGAGAAAAAGAAAAAAAGATCGGAATAGATGCTTAGTACAAATTAACAAATAAATGCATTTTAAGTAACAAGAATTTTTTAATAATAATTTATTTAATTGCAAAAACTGCATTTTTGTAATTATAACAGCGTTTTTAATCCAACGTTCCTTTAAAAATGGATGTATGGTTTTTTTTTTTTTTTTTTTTTTTTTCCATCCTTTAATTAAAGCATTTGAACTTTAATTTTCTCCTTTTTGAATACTAAATTGAAACTAAAAAAAATCCTTTTTTTTATTCTTAAAAGATTTGCTGATACAAGAAAAATTAATAATTTAAAAATTCCTTATCTGTAATAACAAGAAATACGTATTTTTTTAATAATTAAGAAAATAACAGTCACTAAAAAAGTTAAAGAAATGTTGTTTTATACTGCAGTTTTTTTTTTTTATGCAGAATACTTAAAATTTTAAAAATTGCTTCTTATTTTTGCTTACGATTTACTATGTTGCTTTATAAAATAAAAATAATATCAACAAACTCGAATAATTCGGACGTTATATGTAATATGTTTCATAATAATTAATGATTAACAAATAATAATAATAATAATCTGGTGTGTCACTCACACGACTTTTTCTTACCCTGAAATTTAATACTATAAATAGAAATTGGAGATTAGGAGGTAAGATAGCGAATGCTGTTACTTGAACCTGTGTTAAAACAATTAAAATTAGGCTTCGAAACAGCTTTATGTGACATGTATTTCTGTGTAAGGGGGGGGGGGGGGCTACCGCACCACTCAATCCCCCGTTTCATTCCTGTACCTATATTTATATAGATTTCAAATTTGTCATTAAATTCAAAAGTTCATTTACAGTTATTCAGACAACTTCCACGCCAACATTTCTTGAAACTTATCAAACTTTTCTACTAACAAACATGATAACTTCAAAATACAGCATTTGTATCGCTTAAAGATGTTTGTTTCTATTTACACAAACAGACAAAGATAAAGATCAAACGTTAAAAGCTTGACTTCGGTATTCAGGAAGTCTCAAAACGTGTAAATATACAAAAAAAAAAAAAAAAAAAAAAAAAAAACAAGCGATGAATAATTAGATTAAAAGAATACGTTATTTACCATATGGCTATGAGGAATGAATTTCATTTCCTGTGCAGCTTTCCTGCACATGGTAAAACATTACAGTGAAGCACTTCCACTAACAAAAAAAAAGAATGTTATGGCTTAAATATTGGTAACCCTGTATATCTTGTGAAATTTATGTACACACAACATAGTGAACTTAAATAGTCCTATATTAATAACATATGGCATAACCGGAAGTTCACTTCCGTCAATTTTCGAGTATTGTCGCAATATAATCTAGTAACTTTGTGTATCCCTGTAAACAAACAGTGAATGACTTCTATAGCATATTCTGCATGAAAGATGTCTTTGCGTATATAATATATATATATATATATATATATATATATATATATATATATATATATATATATATATATGTATATATATTCGTTTCATTTGGTGTAGTCTATAGATGGTAAACTCTACTTACATGCAATTTCCCCCACACGCATAATGTATTTGAATTCTCTTGGGTGTCCCTGTACACGATACATTAGCTTGATCTCAACGAAAAGCTTAGTGTATCATCTCTATATAAAACACCTTTAGAATTATCAGTTTGAACTTTCTATTATAATTTGTTTTTGATTTATGTTGATACAGACAGACACGCAGGCACACAGCAACACACACTAACCGCTAAAAACATGATTTTTGGATTCAGGGGACCTCAAAACGTGTAAATACAACAAAATTTCAATTTCGAAAATTTGATCCAAAAACAATACTTTCTCTATTTTATGGTTAAGAGAAAGTAAAAAAGAAAAAGAGTTGGAAAATATTTACCTCAAATTGCCCATCAAGCGCCCCAAACCGATCAAACGCCTTCCCTACGATTTTGTCCCTCCCCCTATCCTGTTAAAACATCGGAAACATATAATCCACTACTTCAATTGTTTGAAATCGTTGACATTCATGTTTTTTTTTTTTTTTTTTTTTTTTTTTTTTTTTTTTAATTTGGGGAGGGGGGGGGCGAGAGTCTTGCTCGGAATTTTACAGTAAATGTGCTTTATTCTTTAAAAAACGACATTTAAATATGCATTTTAAGGATTTACTGTTAATTCGATATATTTTTCACAAAAATAGTATTAGTCCGCATGTACATAATCAAATTGAATAATTTGACTCAGTCTTGTAATTATTTTAAAATTAGTCTAAAGATCGTAAATTTATACAAAGGTGTGCTAATTCTTGTTTTATGAAACTTCATGAAAATTAAAAATATACGAATTTTTTATTTCATTACCATTGTAGATTTTAGAAAATATATTGTATGAATGTCGTTCAGAGTAACAGAAAAAAAAAAGTGAAGTGAAGTGAAAACATTTCAACAGCAAACAAAAGGCGGTGGTAAATATACTTTCTCTATTTTACCCTTACCCCATTACCAAATAAAAAGAGTACTCACAAAATGTCTGGTAAAGAAACTTACATCGCCTTTTAAATTTATCAAAAAAGGATGAAGTTGAAGGTAAGTGTATTTCTTATGGGTCTAGAAAGAGTTAAAAATATAAATTTTGCATCTAAAAAGTTAAACGATTTAAATATTCTTTTTAAAACCATTTCCAACTACAAAAATAATTTCACTTAGTGAAAAAGAGGACCTTTAAAAAGTTAAGTAAATTAATCAGCATCTGACAACATTATATAGTAGAGTCAGAAAAAAAAAAGAAAAGAAAAAAAGATACTCCCCCCCCCCCTAATTTTGCCGTAAATTGTCGTAGAAACATGCAGCTGGTACCGTCGATTTGTAATAACGTCTAGTTTATAATAGTATAGGTAGACTTTGCTTAGGGTGTCATCTACATACTAAAACTGGCATCAACTTTAATTTTTTTCAATAGCAACCCCCCTTTTTTATAATTTACTTCAATTATTTGGATCAAATCTTTGCGGAAAATGGTATAGTTTATACATTTTACTCAATTTTTTATAGAGTTATAAGCTGTCAAAGTATGGTGATGCTAAGGTTAAATGAATGTGACAAACATTAATTTATATCTTTCCAAAAATTTATTATATTCATTTTTTTTTTTTTTTATGCATTAGAATGAAGTGACCCAAACATATTCCAAGCATATTTTTGAAAAAAATTTTTTTTTTTTTTTTTTTTTTTTTTTTGAAAATTTTTAATAAATTTATATTTGAAAAAAATATGAATTATAACCATCATTAATTTTTGCATGAATAGAACAGGCATTGTCAAAAACATGGGTTTAAAATTTACAGCTCGTTCTTAACATTATTTTTTGAGTTACAATGATATTTCATTTTTTATTGCTGTTAGGGGGCCGTCACTTGTTATAATCTGTATGCTCTGTGAGTAAATAACAGTATATATTCTAACGAAAAACTATTTTAATTTACCTTTTAGTTATTCTTAATGTTTTCTAAGCAACATTTCGATGTTTATTATACAAATTGGCTTATTTTTGTAAAATTACCGCAATGCAGGCGAGAAATTGTGAAAGAATTCTAAAAGAAAACAAGGCCCGCCTCTATCTCACTGAAACAATATTTAAAAAAAAAACTAGTTTGCATATTGATATTTGACACTATATGTGAGGCTGGCATGCATAAATCTCAATGGCATTTACTACATCGACTACTGAAGACAAAACTTAAATAATTTAACTGCAAATATGTAAAATCATTTTGTTTTATAATGAAAAGTTTTAGAAAAATGTGTAAAGGGTGTCTTAAGTTGCAAGATAGAAATATATCCGATCCTGAAATGTTAGGTCTTTCTTCTTGAATATTAAATAACTTTTCCTAGTTTCTCACTGCAAAAATTCTATTTTAACCCTGTTGGCCTTCTTCTTTTTTTTTTTTTGTACTTGAATATTATAGAATTCGTACACCTCAAGTTAAATATCATGTTTTAGGAAACGCGGTAAGGCGAGGTTTTTTGTTTTAAAGAATAATCCCCTTTTTTTTTATTATTGTAATTAATATTTAATAACTTTTATAAGATTTTTTAAAACGAATTTTCTGTTTTAATCTTGTTGTGACATTTTCGCACTTGTTTACTGTACCGTTTGTAAGCTTTATGTTATTTAAATTTTATCGCGTGACGTAGCATAATAAAATGTTATTTTTTTTTTTTAATTTAATTTAGAAATTTATTTATCAACCTTGAAAGTTCATACAGAAAATTTTGGAGTGGAAGGCTGACTTTTTATACCAACTATGTGAAAAATACCAGAGCCGGGAATCAAACCCGGGCCTTCCGCTTTACGTGCCATTGAGGTACCCTGTGAGAAATTCCTAGTGAGAAAGCCTAGCTGGTAATCAGCCAGGGTAGCTCAATGGATTGAGCATCCGCACGTAAAGCGGAAGGCCCGGGTTCGATTCCCGGCTCTGGTATTTTTCACATAGTTGGTATAAAAAATCAGCCTTCCACTCCAAAATTTTCTGTATGAACTTTCAAGGTTGATAAATAAATTTCTAAATTAAATTAAAAAAATATTCGTGGTCTAATGGAGTTGTGCCATGAATATTAATGTCACTTGATACAGCTGTGTTTACAGACTCGGTGACTTTGCCAACGAATGCTATGTGAGAAATGCCTAGCTGGTAATCAGCCAGAATAACTCAATGGTTTGAGCATCCGCACGTAAAGCGGAAGGTCCGGGTTCGATTCCCGGCTCTGGTATTTTTCACATAGTTGGTATAAAAAATGAGCCTTCCACTCCAAAATTTTCTGTATGAAAATGTTAATTTTTTATTAAATGTTTTTTACTACAGAATCAAATAGTGGATTTTTTATATATATATAAAATCTATTACTTAAACAAAGCGCAATATTATTTCTTTTCGAATAATTCTAATCATGGCGTAAAATTCACATTTAATATGGAAAAAGAATTTAAAACGGAGTAATATGTTTTATTACTTTTAAAAATACAGATCTTACGCATTTAAAATTAAGAATTCAAATACAGTAGACTACTGGATAACGCGGGGTATTCGTTCTGGACAATAGGAAATCGTGTTATGTGAGACGTACTTTAACAGACCAATTTATGCAAATTCAGTCCAATACTGAAAAGTTTTATTTTATTGTTTTGTTTCGTGTTTTATCGTTATCTCAGTAAGGTTTCGATATTTACGATACAAATGAACCTATTTTTGTAAAATAAACGTTTCACAGGCGGGAAATTTCCATAGCTTTCCAAAAGAATAATAAATCTCACCCTCTGGCTTTTTCTAAAACAATACCGTACTTAACCGTTTGACTGCTAAGTAGCGCGATAGAGCTGCAATATTTAGTCTCGAAAACTGCGAAGCAGCGCTATCGCGATACGAGAGATACATTTCAGATAACACCGGATTTTTAATTTAATTTTTACTTTTAAAAAATCAATCAGTCAATCGGAACTTCTAGATAATGTGAAGCAGTTGGTTATCATATGTTACGTTGCAACATTATTTTGGACGATGATTCGGTGCATAATGGTACGAAGGAGGATGAGACATTGGAATCAAATAATGAAGAAAGTGACGAAATTTGCATCAATGTGTGGTCTGCAGTAACAAGCAGGGTGAGATAAAGCGTTCCAACCCCATCTGCGCTCGCTGTAAAAAAAGGCTACGAGGCCTTTGTGCAGGAAAATACAATTGTTAACATCATCTTTTCATTATTTTTCTTTTATATTTTGTTTTACAAAAAGTAATGTATATATATATATATATATATATATATATATATATATATATAGGGAAACGGCTACAGACCAGTATAACATTACAACATTTATTAAAATAAAGAAAAGGGACGTTACAGAAACACTAACATATACATATTTTACGAGCGGAGAAGACCGTCTGTCTCTCACACAACCGCTCCACACCACGTCAACTCAATAACTAAACTAACTAGCGCGCGTTAGGTGCGCACGCATGCAGTGAAAGGGATGATACACAGTGACGTGCACACGTGATAGCTGCGTACACAGTGACATCACTCAGTGGAGATGATAGCCGGGAAATATAATTTCCCATATCGGCCATCATGACCAAGCAGGCGGCCTCGCCTGAAGGTTATTAAACAACAAGAAAAAAAAAATTAAATTATACAAAAACAAAAGAAATAAAAAAGAAATATACAATATACAACACTACATAATAGAATTATAGATACAGTAATAATATAGCTGCATTAATAAGATAAAAAAAATGTATACATTACCAAATGGAAAATATTGTAAATATTACACTCAAAACCTGAATCATATCGTCAAAATACTAAAATAAAATAAGATAAGATGTTAATATACATACAGACAAGTAGAAAAAAAATAGGTAGATAATTTTCACCAAAAAAAAATCAGGTATTGAAGAATGTTCATGGGGAAAAAAAAAATTGTTCATGGAAAAAAAAAAAAAAAAAAACATTTCGTTAAAAGGAGAGTTCTTCTTATTCTGGCAAGTTCAAGTTCAACGTATGATTTAAAAAAAAAGTTTAATTGTGCACACGAAAATGTCCAAGGAAGAGTTCTTAAAAAAAATAAAAAGTCTTGAAGAACTATGTCAATTAAGTTTTAAAGCAGCTGGTCGTCTTCGAAGGTCATACTGCCTGCGATTTTCCTCTTGCACTATTCGAATCTGCTTTTTCGCGTCAATACGCTGCTCCTCACGTTGCCTCTGGAATGTGTTTGTAGATTCGTCGTTGAGAAGCTCCAGGATCTTGATGTCATCTTTATTTTTCATCTTGGTACCGAATAGTAATTGAAATGGTGTCGTCTTTATGCTTCTTTGAAATGTCGAATTGAGGATTTGTTGGAGAGCAGGCACATGGGAAAACCACTTTTCGGGGTTGTCGGATGATAGTTTGGATAAGACTGCGATGATTGTAGAATTTTTGTTTATTAGCTCTTGGGTACGGAGTGCTGCAAAATGTACACGCTCGTGTGCTTCTTTAATTATGCTACCATGCAAGTGTGTAGGGACGACGAGTAAATCGACACCGTTCACTGTTTTATAAAGGTTGTTGTTTTTTATAATGTAATTATCATGGGGTGTGGACTGCAGGAGCATTTTTAATGCTTGAACTTCTTCATCAGATTGCTGAGCTTTCAAAAGCTTTATATGAAGGCTATCTTGGATGATGAAACATTGTGGAGCTCGACTTAGAGCGTCCACATGCGCCATGCGGGAACCTGTTCGATGCTCAATATTGTAATGGAATTCTTGAAGGTACAGAGCCCATCGTGCAATGCGGGAATTTATTTCTTTTTTATTAAGTGCCTTGACGAACGCGTCACAGTCTGTGATAATTTTGAAATTAGTTCCTAGGAGGTAGATTCTAAACTTTTTGAGGGCTTCTACCACAGCCAGAACTTCAAGTTCAAAGCTAGTGTATTTTCTTTCGTTATCAGATGTTTTCTTCGAAAAATAGAAGACTGGATGGAATTGATTATCAATGATGTTTTTCTGCAACAGGACTGCCCCTAAGCCATCTATAGACGCGTCTGTGTGTACCTCAATAGGGGAATTTTGATAAAATATTGAGGACTGGTTCTTGGGAAAGTAAATATTTTAATTTTTGAAATGCGGCTCTTTGTTCATTTTGAAATTGAAAAGGGGTGTCCTTACGCAGAAGATCACTTAAGGGTTTTGCAATGGTAGAAAAATGAGGGATAAATTTCCTAAAATATCCTGTAAGGCCAAGGAATCTACGTACGTCTCTAACATTTTTCAGATCTGGGTAACTTAAAACAGCTTTAGTTTTGGAAGGGGATGGCAAAAGTTTACCATTTTCTATTATGTGACCGAGGAAATCTATTTTGGTATGTAAAAATCGGCATTTGTTAAAATTTATGTCGAGTCCGTACTCGCTTGCTGTTTGAAGAACAGTTTTTAGACGTTCTACGGCCTCAAGTTCGTTACTCGCGGGAATTACAAGATCATCCATATAAGGGAGTACTATGCCGGCAGCAATCAAGTCTCTAAAAACGGCATTTATATATCTCATGAACACTGAAGGGCAGGAGCTAAGTCCGAAAGGCATGTAGCGAAATTGAAATTGACCGTTATGGGTTACAAAACTAGTGAAAGGGCGGCTCTGTTTGTTTACGGGTACATGAAAAAATCCATTACGTAGGTCTATCGTACTAACAATTTTGGCATGTTGAAGTCGATCTAAAATATCATCAATTAGGGGGAGGGGGTAGTGATCTTTAACTAACTTACGATTGAGCTTCCTGTAATCGATGCAAACTCTGTGTTTACCATCTTTTTTTCGAACAACTACAACTTGGCTGGCATATGGGGAGGACACTGGTTCGATAATACCATCTTTAAGCCATTCAGAGACTTGTGCGTCTACAATGTCTCGTTCGGTAAAGGGTAGACGTCGGGGTGAGTGAAAAATAGGTGTATCGTCAGTTAAAGTGATGTTAAGCTCAATGTTCGCAGTTTTGATTTTATTAGGTTTATAGGTCGACAACAGTTTGTTAATGTCGTTACGAATATGTCGTGAAACATTAGGACCAATATCAAATTTGGGATTATCGTCAGTGATCGTCATGATAAAATTTGGATCTGCGGTACACTCATTTTGTTGTGAAAAACTAGAAAAAGTAACACCGGTGGGTGAAATGCTAATGTTCGCTTGTTGGATGACGTCACATCCAATTATAAGATCATAAAATGTGGACACGTCGGGTACCACTGAAATAGTTGCTGAAAACTCTTGATCGTCTATCGTAATAAAAGAATTAAAAGTACCGATAACATGTATACGCGCAAAGCCAAAACCAGTTAAGGATTTATTAGTTTTTAACAAAGGTGGGGAACCTATTTTTAACCATGCAGAATGTTTCAAAAGGGTTAACTGACTACCAGTATCAACCAAACCAGTTAATTCATTACCACTAATTTTAACTTGTTTACACATATGAGAAGCATGCGATTCATGTACAGTGTTAACTCTATCTCTGGAAGGAGGTCCGTCATTTGCAGCGATTCGGCGGCAATCGGTAGACTTGTGTCCAAAAAGACCACATGCAAGGCACCTAGGGCCACGAGAACGGTTAGGACAAAATTTAGATAAGTGACCGATATTGTTACAATTGAAACAACGTAATTTATTTTGAGATGCCGGACCAATATTAAATTTGGATTCGCGAGTGAAAGCTGGTTGTGTGTGGCCAGTACTGCGTTTTCGACTGTCATATGTTTGTTTATAATTAACTGAATTTCGTTGATTTAAGTTTATTGTATTAAGAGCAGTTTCATAAATACGCAATTTTTCTTTAAATTCTGAAAAAGATTTTGCTCCACAGAGAAGAATTTTCTCAGAGGGGTTACCCTGTATACCTTGAATGGTGTATTGAATTACCGAAGAATCGTCAATAATAGCGTTACCTCGGTTAGCAATTTCGCGCATCGCTAAAAAATATTGCGTAGCAGTTTCATTAGGACGCATTTTTCTGTTTTCTAATTGTTTATGTATTTCGATGGATGGTATGGTATCCAAAAATTCAGAAATTAACGCGGCTTTAAATGACTCGTAATTATTAAGATTTCGTTGCGAAAATAAAAATGTTTTAGCAGAACCATTAATTAAACGTTTAGCAAAAATAAGTTTTTGTTGATCGGTAAGACTAGGAAATAAACAGAATTGTTCCTCAATGTCATTAAAGAAATTACGAATAGAATATGAATCATTTCCAGAAAAAGTTCTGCATGTGCTAGCTAAATCTCTGAGGAGAAACCAGAAATGATTACTCAAATGAGACATTGCGTCTGCAGCGTCATTCGGAGAAATATTTTGAACACCCGAAGGGAAAAAAGTTTCGCTTTGGGTTTGAAAAACAGAACTATTTGGAACGATCGAAGAATGGGTTTCAACAGAATGATTATTTACACTGAGATCGTCTTCGTCTGACAAAAAACTAGTATCTAATGTTTTCTGAAATTCAGATAAATTAGTAAGTGCATGAAAAATGTCTTTACATAAATTTTCCTTACTACCGACTGGTTCTAAATGTAGCGAATTAGCGATTGATATAAAATCGGACAAAGAAAATGATTTTAAAATTTGTTCTTGATGTTTATTAATGTCGAAATCGGCAGTAAAACCGCTAAAATTTCGCATACGTTTACGCGATTGATGATCAAATGTTGGGTATCCTAATAGCGTGTTCAGCAATTTTATGGTATTTGTTTTAGAATATTTCAAAGAATTTGCAACTAGCGGAAGGTCGCCTAATTTAAGGGCCATTTTTAGGATGCAATAAAAATAACATAAGGAAACAGAAGTAAAAAAAAAATTGTTCTTTTTTTTTTTTAAGTAAATATTGGGGAATAAAAAATGGATTAAAACCAGAACATATATATTTTAAGAACAATAAATAAATATTGGGGAACAGAATACCTTTTTATTCATGGAAAGTAATTGAATATGGGGGGAAAAAAATTCTTTAGTTATATAAAATCAACAAGCAAGTCATCTTTAAAGGGCGTAAAACGGCAATGAATTAATTTAAATCCAAATTTAAACTACAAATGAAATTTTTTTTTTATATATACTATTAGACAAAGAGGAGAAAAAAAAAATGCATGCTCGTACCTGACATTAAGGACAGTCCCATGCAGATGCAGCGATGGTTATTGCAGCTAACGAAGGTAGAAAAAAAAAACATCAGGGACAAAACCTGAAATAGAATCACTTCGGAAATGAAGCACTATAAGAACAAGAATACGTCGATCATGAAGAAGGGAGCACTAATACTGAAAAACTCCAAGTCATCGGCATGATGTTGGCATATAAAATAATATTACTTGCAACTCTGGTATTTCATTAAAAAAAACGGACAATTTCGTCCGTTATGGAATAACGTCCATTAGATGAAACGAAGAACATTTCAAGATAAAATGAAGAACACTTGAGAACGTCTATTAAATATTATTCAAACGTCTTATCAACTATAGGATACTTCGTCAGTCATTTTATTAAGAAAAAAATAAATGAAACATTCGTCTTCACGCTACTGTGTTGAAAACAAAATAGCGGCTTTTCCGTTAGTAACGTCCATCTAGGGGTATAATTTAACGGGATAGGTCGAGCCCCCAAAATATAGGGAAACGGCTACAGACCAGTATAACATTACAACATTTATTAAAATAAAGAAAAGGGACATTACAGAAACACTAACATATACATATTTTACGAGCGGAGAAGACCGTCTGTCTCTCACACAACCGCTCCACACCACGTCAACTCAATAACTAAACTAACTAGCGCGCGTTAGGTGCGCACGCATGCAGTGAAAGGGATGATACACAGTGACGTGTACACGTGATAGCTGCGTACACAGTGACATCACTCAGTGGAGATGATAGCCGGGAAATATAATTTCCCATATATATATATATATATATAGTTTATAAAGTTCTTTTCTTTCATTATTTCTTTGTAAAACACAAAAATAATTAATAAATTAACTGATAATTGTATGAGTGTTTGTGTTTTATTTAATAACATTTTTTTTTAACACTCAAAAAATATCAACAGAAGACGACGTTAGTAGTCTGATCATTGATATCAATTAAATGTAGTTCTTTCGAAAGAGAAATATCTAACGTGATTTTCGGCGCATAAATTATTACGACGCTGGTTTCATCATTTAAAAAATATATATCCTTATATTTGTGAAATAAGTAGGAAAAAGAAAAGAATGGGCGGAGTCTCGATAAAATCTTATCAAAATACACACCCCTCACTACGCTGACTTGTAGTACATTAGGAAAACTATATAAAATTTGGATTTTTTCGCTGCTCTTAAATTTTCGTAAAACATTATGTGTAAACAACTATTAATGATAAAACACGTTTTTTTTTTTTTGTTGTTGTTGTTTTTTTCATCCTTTAATGATACTTAAATTTGTCTTTTATTACATACACTACAGTAAGGCGTGGTTTTCATAAATTAGGTGAGTTTTTATAGATCATTAGAAAGTTTCATATTTTATTTCTGTAGAAAGAGCTATCGAGGGTAAAGGATCATGCATAATAATACACATTTATATATGCCTTTTCGACAGCTGCTTACTTATATATTTTTTTAATTTTTACTGCACGGCGTGGTTTTCCAGTTTGGCATGATTGGGTTTCGATTATTTAACAAAGCTAAAATTAAATATTTACACCGGAAAAACTTTTATTGAGGCCTGTAACACCGATAGCTGGTGGTTGTGTTTCTGAAAGTGCTTTAGCATTAAAACGGTTTAAAAATGTTTCTTGTGTCATTAATTTTATTTTGTTTGACTCTTTATAGAGCTCTAGCATAGATAAACGAACGAAATTTACCGTTTCGATTGTTGATGACAAAATTTCAGTTACTTAATCATGAATTTGGTAAATATTTTGATGTTTTAGAGAAACGTATAAAGGCGTGCCTTATTACTCAAAATAGAAATGCTTTTGAACAGTATCTCCTTTTTATGGAATATTAAATATCCTTTCTCAGATTTTTGTTTAAATCTTGTTATCTATATTTTTGTATATTGTAGGTTTGTACGCCTCAAATTAAATGTAACACTTTATAGCAACACTTTCATGCGGGGCTTACTGTATAAAAGGAAAATATACCCAACAGAAGTAGATTTTTTTTCTTAAATATTAAACACTTTTTTTATTCTTTACCGCTATTATTATTATTATTGTCATTATTACTATTTTATCTTGCTATCTAGATTTTTGTAAGTGAACTTTGTAGGGTTCATATGACTTCAGCTAATTAAATTTTAACGTATGAAGTGACATAATGAACTATCCCAGGTTTATTAAAAATAAACTATTTAAATTTTTTTAATTCTTAATCTAACGCAAACGTTTTGAAAATTAACTTCGTTTTTATTCTATAACTAACATTTTTGTCCTTTTTTTCCGGTATGGAACTTAATGAATAATCTTCATTCTGTGGTAGATCATAATTTATTTCTTCTAAATCTATAGACAGACGACGGACCCCTAATACATTTTCGCTTGTAACTCTTACAAAAATTGTTTTAAAGTATATAAAAATGACTTTTTTCGAACCGCCTTGATCTCAGAAATTTGAATATGAGATCAAAAAGTGGGGTTGCCGTCGAAAAAAAAAGTGTAGTTAATATGTAGATGACCCCTTAAGCAAAATCTAACTATACTATTACACACTAGATGTTATTACAGATCGATTGTACCATCTGCATGTTTCTACGATAATTTACGGCGAAATTGGGTGGGGGTGGCTTTTTTTCTTTTTTTTCTGACCGTATACTGGCACTGATAAGAATTACATAGTTCGAACATCCTAATTAATATCCCATAGTATTATTAGAGCCCAACCCTTTTTCTATACCACTTAATTTTTAGGATATTTTTCTCCAGATCTAATTACGTTTAATTAAGAAGGAAAATACTCTAAAAAAAGTCTGGTGTGAAAGAAAAAATAATACTAGTAAAAGTGGATATTGACAATATTACGTAATATTAATTGTGGATTTTGGCAGCTATGTAATTGCTAATTAATCTTTTAAATGTGTTCAATAGTCAACTAGCTTGTATCATGATTGCCAAATTTTAAGAAATTTGAATATCATTATTTAAAAATAGTTTTCTTAATCTTATGTAACTAAAGATTTTTAATCTTCAATAAAGCAAAAATTCCTTTTTAAAAAGAGTAGTATTAAAAATGCGTAAAAGTTGCTCACTGTGTTATATACTATATTTACAAATGAATACTTATTTTAGCGTCCAGACATATAAAAATTCTGGTGCATAACAATCACACGACATCCATTGTCTACTACTATATATATTATATGCAGGGGTGTTTGAGGTCAAGGTTTTTTATTTCATATTCTTCCAGTAATTACGAATTGTAGTTATGGTTATAGTTTACTGTTAAACTTTACTAGAAAACTATGAAATTGAAAAATTCTGGTCGTAAAATTCCTGAATATACTATTTTTGGAGAAAGTGTGATCAGGAAAAATAAAATTGACTAAAGAAATAAGACTCCTACTAATTTTCCTGCTGTAACTGACTAATACATATATCGTAAAGACATGTAAAATAGAATTTAAGTAGCGAGATTTAAAGTAATAATAATAATAATAAATATATAAATAAATCGGTATGGCCATTTTTCAAAACGATTTCCGTGATCAAAAACTGTCGTACCTAGTCAGTACGCCTGTCAGTTTTTCTGTAATAGTTCTGTTAAGTAGTTACGTCAGGGTTATCTTTAAAAAACGGAAGATTTTTGTTTTACTCTAATTTGTTATGTTTTTATTACGTTAACGACTTCTTTCATTTTCTTCCAAACAATATTCAATGTGCCAGTAATGCTTTCTTTAAAGAATTTTTAACACACATGAGATTTTCAGAAATATTTAATGCGAGTGAAAATTTTACAAATATTTCATTGTGTTCAGTCTATTTACATTTACTTAATATTTTTTTTGAAGTCTCGATTCGTAAACTACTTTTTCTTCTGCATAATATGCATGTTATAATATTTATGCGAAAAAAAGCACCTATAAAAGGTAACATTTTGAAAAAAAAAAAAAAAATGTTAAAATCTATGTAAAAAAAAGTTTGATACGTAAAAGATAACGTTGTATTGGAACAGACTAAACGTATAACGTAAAATAATATAACTGTTATTCCGCAGTATTTTTATCCCCGCTTTTTGTGTCGTACCACTTTTTTTTTTATCAGAATATTTTTTTCTTATTTTATCGCAGTTATATATTGAAGAGAATTATTCTATAAAGTGCGAAGTAAAGGTAACGCTAAAAATACTCCAGTATAAATTAAATTGTTTGCATCTATGAAATAAGTCAGAATAACGCAAAACGTACGAAGAAGAAACTCGCAATCTCATATAACCAAGTAACACATGCGAAAGGACACTAAAGAAAATTTAAAGAAAATCGTTAGAACTGTTTTAACAATACGACTTGGGATCGATAGTCGAAATAAAATAAAATGTTTCAAGCGATGTTGTTTTACGTAATATGTTTAAACTATTCAAGTTCAACGTTTTCGTTTATGTATCAAACGTTTAACAGTTTTGTTAATATTTTCCACGGTTTTAACATTTTTTTTTTCAATAATTTTACTTTCATAGATACTTTTTTCCCATAAATATTATAACATGCATATTATACAGAAGAAAAGTTAGTTTAGAAATCGATACGGCAAAAACATTTAACCCTTTCAGTCGCAGTGTTCCCGCTGATGGAACACCTAATTTTAATTCTCAAGTGCAAAAACTCATCCCGGAAATTTTTTAGTAAAAATTTACATTTATAACATAGCAGAAAAGGCCCTTTTTTTTTAACGTGAAAATTTAAAATTTCTTCTATTTTAATTATGTTCGTGAAATTCCGGTGGCAGTGTAATTTAAATGATCTGAATTACCTTGCACCGCAAAGGGTTAAAATACTCCGGAATAAATTAAAATGTTGGGATCTACGCAACTATTACGAGTTTTTGTTGTCGATAATGTTTACTTATAAAGTGATTTATTTATTAAATTAAATATTATTTGAATTTAATAAGGTTTACTTACAGCATACATTCCGCAGTATTTTTATCCCCGCTTTTTGTGTCGTTCAAACCGACAATTTCTCGAAATCGAACAATGCTAATTTTTTATTTCTTAAATATTTATGATCAACTATGTGTCTAAAAGCCATTTTTAAAATTAGTTTAGTAATTTTTAAAATAAATTAAGTAGTGAACGTTAAAGGGTTAAGTAAATAGGCTCAGCGCAATGATTTTTTGTGAAAATTTTCACACGCATTAAATATTTTTCAATATCTCATGTTTGTTAAAATTTCCTTAAAGAAAGCATTACTGGCACATTGAATAAGTTTAGTAGAAAGTGAAAGAAATTTGTAGTGTTATAATACTATAACAAATTAGAGTAAAATAAAAAAAATCTTCTGTTTTTTAAAAGATTAATGTGGCATACCTACAAGGTTATTACAGAAAAATTGACAGTCGTACTGATTAGGTAGGCCGGTTTTAGACCTCAAAAATTGGTGTTTCTTTTTTTTTTTTTTTTTTTATCTCGCTATGCAAACTCTGTTTTATGTCTTTACGATATTTGTATTAGTGGATTACTTCAGGAAAGTTGGTAGGTGTTTTATTTGCTTAGTCAATTTTATATCTACTGGCCAAATTTAAAGAAAATCGTTAGAGCTGCTTTAACATACGACTTGGAATCGAAAGTCATATGTTAAAGCAGCTCTAACGATTTTCTTTAAATTTTCCATTTAAACCTTTCTTTAGTTTATTTTCGCACGTGTTATTTCGTTATATCAGATTGCAAGTTTTTTGTTCGTACATTGTACGTTTTTCAGACTTTCACAAATGCAAATATTTTAATTTTATCCGGAGTATTTTTAGTGCCGCCTTTATTTCGCACCACTTTATTTATTGAATAATTCTCTCTAAAATATAACTACGATAAAATAAGAAAAGAATTATTATCATTAAAAAAGTGGTACGAAATAAAGGCGGGGCTAAAAACATTGTGAAATAAATTAAAATGTTGACAGCTATGTTGTTTTACGCAATATCTTTAATCTGTTCAAGTACAACGTTTTCTTTTACTAATCGAACGTTTAATAGTTTTGTTAGTATTTTCCATGGTTTTATTTTATTTTTGTTTATTTTTTTCATTTATTTTTTTTTTATTTATTTTTTATATAATGTTACTTTTTTAGGTGCTTTTTTTTTTTTTTTTCACAAAAATATTATAACATGCACATTATGCAGAAGAAAAGGTAGTTTAGAAATCGTAACTATACTAAGACAATGAATTTTTTTACAATTAAATATTTTTTAGGTATCTCATTTGTGTTAAAATTTCCTTAAAGAATTTTTTTTTATCAGAATATTTTTTTTTTCTTATTTTATCGTAGTTATATTTTGGAAAGAACGATTCTATAAATAAATTAATGCGAAATAAATTCGGCGCTATAAATACTGCAGAATAAATTAAAATGTTTGCATCTGTGAAATAAGTCTAAAAAACGTGCAATTTACGAACAAAAAACTTAGAATCTGATTTGAAAATTTAAAGAAAATCATCAGAGGCTTTCGATCTCACTTCTGGCTTTCACCAAATCTTGGCAAACTCGTCTGTTCTTCAGAAACCAACAATTATATACGAAAAATTATTTAAAAGTGGGATAATACTGTTAGTTTGAAGAAAATACGTATAGCTGTTTTTAAAAGAGTGCACTTACAAGATCTGAATTTGACCAGCGGTGTTTGCGTTCCGGATTTTCTATTTTATTTCCCACCAATAATTACGAATTGTATTTTTGGCTATATTTAATTGCTAAACATTTCTAGAAAACTAGTAATAATATCAGTATTGAAAATTTACTGGTTGGAAGTGAAATAAAAAATCCAGAACGCGAACACCCCTGTTTGACCTACATATACAGAATGCCTATCAATTTTCTTGAAGTAGCCATTTAATTCAGAAGACATCTAAAAAGGTTTTTATATAGCAACAGTATAGAGATTAATAGAGATGAATAGATTTGTGAAAGCTTTAATATATATATATATATCAGAGCTGCCAATATTTTTTACTTTTAAATCAGAATTGACACCACTATATTTAAATGGAATATGTTATATATATTTTCGACGATTAATATTACCGAAAACAGCTGTAAAAAATTTCCGGTTTCAAGTCTCCCTTGAAAAACGGGAGACTTGGCACCTATGGTATATATATACAGATTTGCTGTCTCACACCTAGTTTTCTAATTTTCATCAAAAGTTTACAAAATCATTTGTCCACTGGACCTGTCTTAATTCCGAAATTTCATCATTCTGTAATTCTTCGTTCTGGAATGTTATAGTCAGACAATTTTCCCACACACACTTGCCGATTTCTAAAAAATACTCCCCCCCTAACTCCTTTAAAACATGTAAATCAGATGAAAACTCTATATCCAAATTTTTCACCGAATACGATATATCCATTAATTACGGTAGTCGGGTAATGTAAGTAAAATTTAGTAATTCAGTACTGCATGTTTTAATTAGTCACCTATGCGTGTATAAAACCACTTGACTCACCAATTTGCATGAATCAATTCATACGTATTTACAATGTTATTTAGTTTTAAATATTCTCATTTAGCAATTTGCTGAAAGATGAATTGTTTTCTTTAAATACATATGTATATTATAAAAAAAATCTACATATTTATATTATTTTATGTTCAAAATTAATTTTGCATTAATTACAATATTTATTAACGGAAATTATTGATTGTTGTATCTTAAAGCAAGTTAGAAGCGTGCCCCAGAATGGCTAACAGTAAGCTTGTGATTTTTTTTTCTTTTAAATAAACTAAACGTCAAAGCGTCTTAAAAATTGACGTTATATTATGGATATGTTTTGTGTTAAAGCACTATTCGTACGGATTTAATATGTTTTATTTCTGAAACTAAAGTGCACATCGCCGCCGACAGCTAAAACCCATGTTAATTTTACAATATTCGCTTACGTTTTTACAAGAATGCCTTTATATATTTCATTGGTACAATATGAAAATACAATATTGAAAATATCGAGCGACGGCAACCCTGTATGTACAGTAAGTTTGTACGCAGATTTTTGTCAGAAAAATTTCCTTTGACTTTAAGTGCATGGTTTAGTTTGTTGCTTAATTTTTTTATTTTATTTTATTATTATTTTTTTATGTGGATGTGAAAACTAGATGTGTCGTTTTTCCTTTTAATAAAGTAGCCATCATTTTATTTAATTATTTTATTTTAATTATTTATTTATTTTAATTATTTATTTATTTTATTTATTATTATTATTATTATTTGAGCATTTTTAGTTACCCCTTTATTTCATACCACTTTTATTTTAAGATTTTTTTTTTCTTTATCAGAGTTATATATTGTCGAAAACTTTTCTATACATAAAGTGGTGTAAAAAAAAAAAAAAAAGGCGGGGCTAAAAATGCTTCGTAATAAATTAAAATGTTACCAACTCTCTGAATAATGTTTCCGAACCTCACATTCCGTCAAGCTTTTTGAATGAATTGGTTCAACGAAAATTTACCACGACTCAAATCTTTAAAAAATGACTAGTTTATTTTTCAAACAAACTGTGCAAGACGAAGTCTTATTGTTTAAAGTTTATTTAAAAGGAAATCTAAAATAAGAAAAAAAAAAAAAAAAAAAACATAGCACAAATTAGCAGAGGTTTCACATATCCTTCATGAAAGTTCAGATATTGTTGGCAGCCTTGTAAGTTATTTTAAAAAATTGTCACAGAATTAAAGTGCCTTTAGTACATGAGCTGGCATAGAATTTGATTTAAAAAACAAAACCTCTCTCTGGGATCTTTCTTTTCTGCCATATATTTTACAAAAAAATTATTGCCTACACAATTTCCTCATTACATAAAATTTATTTTATTATAAGGTGTACAAAAATGTACGGGAGATCTTTTAAAATTTCTATTGCTTTTACAGATGTCGCACAATTCCTATATTTTCACGATCATTTTATTATACTGTCACCAAATTTTTCAAAAAGAAAATTTAGGTAAAACTTTTATGCTGCAATAGCACGAAAGGTGGAGTTCCGAACTTTTATAATTTATTCACGAGTATTTTTAACCCCGCCTTCATTTCGCACCAGAAATTTTGTAGATTTTTTTTTCTTAAATACGTGACAACGATTAAATAAGAAGAAAATCATTTTTCAAAATTTTCGGTATGAAAAAGAGGCGGGGCTAACACTGCTCGTGAATAAATTATAAAAGTTCGGAACTCTGACGAAAGGCTTAAAAAAAGTTCTCTATCTAAAATTTGTGGTGAACGTATACAGCAGAAAGTAAAGAATTTTCCAACTTCTTCGCCACCACTAATTTTATGCAGAAATATTTCTGGATACATTTGTACCAATGTACCATAATTATACAGGGTAAATATTATTGCATAAAAAATGGTAGCATTAAAAAAAAAAAAAAAAAAAAGAAAAAGAAAAAGAAAAAAAAGAAAAAAAATTCCAAAAGTGTCCTGAAAAAAGGGCCGAGAGTACGACCCTTGATTGTATTAAAATGGTCGTAAAAAGTTGCGATTTCTACTTATAGTTAGACGAGATACCTCCACATTTCCATGGTTATGTAAAATACAACTCCCTAATCGTTGGGCTGGTTATGGTGAGCAGGGGTCGCAGCGGTCCTGTATTTTTATGTACTTTTTATTATATTGTCACCACTCTTTTCAAACAGTAAAGGGTATTGCAGGATAAGCGTATGAAAACTGCACCAGCGTCGAATAAAGAGTTCTTGCCTTCGATTTATTGTTCTTTATCTGAAACATCTTTTGCACACAATTTTAGACTTCTACCCTCAACGATTAGGGAGTAATGGGGGTGGCAACCTAAAACATTAAATTTAATTTAAAATAAAACTATTCAAGATATCTTAACGAGGTTGAAACTATTTATAAATGTTTATGAAGTACATAATATATATTTTTTTCAGAATTTTCACTCGATTTTAAACGGTAGAAAATGATAAGTATATTTTTGATGGGCGATTTTTTATACTTTCTACCAAAGTGACACGTACCAAAAAAATACAGTTTATTTGTTTATTAGTTAGCTATTACATATAAAAATTACAGAAGTGTCAAATTGGTAGAACGTAGTGAAAAAAAATAATAATCACTTAATAATAATGCCAATGATATTATATTTATTTTTAAAAACTACTTAATATCAATAAATAAACAATAAAAGCAAATATAAAAATGCTCTATTAACATTTGTTACTAAAACGTAACAATTAGCAATAATAATAAAAAAAAAAATTATATTTATTTATTATCAGGGATCATCTCGCCCTTTTTTCAAGACACTTTTCAGCATGAAAAATTTCCGTGATTTTTGCTACCTTTATTTTTACATAATAGTATCTATCCTGTTTAATCACATCACAACTCTTCAAAAATACTGATATAAAAATTCCTATATGAAAATAGCACAGATGGCAAAATTTTATTTATTCCGGAGTATTTTTTAGCCCCGCCTTTTTTCCATACCACTTATTTTTTAAGGATAAAATTGCCTGATTTTATGGAAGTTATATATTTCATAAATATTTTCTATAAATAAAGGCGGGGCTAAAAGTACTCCGGAATAAATGAAAATATTGGCATCAATGAAAGTAGCAGTAGCAAAAAAAAAAAAAAAAAAAAAAATCGGGTGTTTCCCCCCATCTTTGAACGTGTAAAAGGGGGCATGGAATACGAGCTATATAATTAGCTGCAAATATAGCTGCAAACATTTTTATTTTAATTCGTAACATTGTTAGTCAGTTACTGATAATGTTACAGAAGGAATTAGAAGTCTCTCAGTTTTTAAATCTTTTTGCGCTTACTTCAATATATAAGTTGTAACAACTTTGCTAGAGAATGAACCCCTTGACATACATTAACACAGAATTTTATGCGTCTGAAAAGTACTATTTAATTTGGCTAAAGTATATTTATAAGCTTTTCCGTTGTTTTAAATAATAATATTTTGATAAAGGTCTACCAATTCATTTATTCTACATGCATAATGTTTTATTCATTTATTTACGAGTGTGATTTTTATAAATCATCAACTATTGTTAAAGGTAATCAGGTACAACTGACATAACATCCTTTATAAATCTTTCACATAGCTCCGCCCATAAAAAATGACATAGTTCGTACAGTCCGTGAAACTTCTTAATTTTCTGCACCACTATTAATATTTAGAATTTTTTTATAATTGAAATGTCTTAAAATTTAAAAGGAAATCTATTCCATAGAAGTACTGGTGGTAGAATTCTTGAAAAAAGGCGTGGCCATTATGAACAATGAATGCAGAAACAGCTCTTGACAGATGCATGAAAAAAGGCGGCGCTAAAAATACCCCGGAATAAATTAAAATGTTGGCATCTATGCTATTTTCATACAGAAATCTTTATATCAGTATTTTCAGTAATATGTCGTGATTAAACAGGATAGAGACTAGTGTATAAAAATAAAGGTAGCAAAAATTAGAAAAATTTCTCATCCGTAAAAGTGTCTTGAAAAAAAAGTTTAGATGTAAGATCCCTGATAACAATTAAATAGAATATTTTTTTATTGCTAATTGGTACATTTTAATAACAAATGTTAAAAGAGCATTTTTATATTTGCTTACATTGTTTATTTTTTATTATAAAATAGTTTTTAAAAATGAATATTATATCATTGGTATTATTACATGGGTGCAAGAGTTTCCGTCTCAGCACGGAAAACCTATACCAGCGTATTTTTATCAATAATTTATATCATATTTGTGGTTTAATTTATTGCGATTGATAATAATAGAAGTTATTGATAAAGAGTTCTGGTGACAGTCTTTTATTTTGAGAATGAAGCACTTGCACACAAGTATTATTGTTAAGTGATTATTATTTTTTTTCACTACGTTCTACCAATTTGACACTTCTGTAATTTTTATATATAATAGCTAACTAATAAACAAATAAACTGTATTTTTTTGGTAGGTGTCACGTTGGTGGAAAGTATAAAAAATCGCCCATCAAAAATATACTTATCATTTTCTACCATTAAAAATCGAGTGAAAATTCTGAAAAAAAAAAATATATATTATGTACTTCATAAACATTTATAAATAGTTTCAACCTCGTTAAGATATCTTGAATAGTTTCTTTTTTTTTTTTTTTTTTTAATTAAATTTAACGTTTTCGGTTGCCACCCCCATTACTCCCTAATCGTTGAGGGTAGAAGTCTAAAATTGTGTGCAAAAGATGTTTCAGATAAAGAAGAATAAATAGCAGGCAAAAACTCTTCATTCGACGCTGGTGCAGTTTTCATATGCTTATCCTGCAACACCCTTTTTAAATATTTTTATAACGATAAAACCTGCACAAATTTTTATATAAAATTAGTGGTAGTAAATTAATAAAAAGAAACGCTAAACCATATGACCGCTGCGCCCTTTGGCTGATGCAACCGATCAGTGTTTGCAAAAATGTCCTCCTAATTCTCCTGATATTACCCGATGCAACATTTTTCTGTGATGTTATATAAAAAGTTGGGAAGATATGAGGTTGTGAAGATTTTTTTTTTGAGGTTGTGCCAAGATTTCGGTTATACGGTGACATTTCTCGACATGTTTGGCTCTCACACAGATAGTGTTACTACAGTTAACGACACGTAAAAAGATTTACATAATTTTATTATTATTATTATTATATACTTTAGTAATTTCTACAGCTCATATTTTGTCTAAAAATTTTTTTTTGTAATGTTTCCGTATTTTTTGTACACTTATTAAATAATAATAATAATAATAATAAAATACAAAATATATAAATAAAGCAAATTTGAGATAATCTGACAGTAATAAATACTGTAATTCAATTAAATATAATAAAATGCTATTAAATAATTTTCTTACTGTACGTAGTTACATAAATATTGGGTCTCTCTTATCTTTAATTTTTCTTAAATAAATGTAGAGTTCTGCTACAATTACAAACGAAGAAACAAAACTTTTGTCTAAACTTTGAATAAAATAAAAATGTATTATTTAATTTCTAAAAAATATTTTTTTTTTCTTTTCTTATAGATCCCGAATTCTATTTTAAAAAAAGAAAAAAAAAATCAGTGAAAGAATTTTTTATTTTATTTATTTTATTTTACTTTATTTTATTTTTAAATAAAAAATAAAAATAAAAAATTCAAAAGGTTTTTTTTTTTTTATAAGTCAAAAATTTTAAGTTCGATTTTTTTTTTTTTTTTTTTTTTTCTTATTATAAATCATTTTATTTGCTTTGACCTTAAATTCAAGAAAGTAGAAATGATAAATTACTAATGTTTCTGTATTAGTACTGCAGCATTCTTCCCGTAATCTAATTTGTGATTTACAAAGTATTGTAAGGCTTATATTTTTAAAAATTCGATATCGATAAGGAAATCCATTAATCAATATTGCTCCTGATTTAGAATGCAGAGTTTTACTGATATTGTAACGGAAAGATATCCAGAAGCAGAGAAGAATATTTAATAATATTAAATAAGACAGTTTTTTTTTTCTTTTTTTTTTTTTTTTTTTTTTGTTATTCGTAATATGAAATTGTATATTCAGGGCTGCCACAGGAGACATTTTAAAAATTGTTTTCGTACAGCTATTTCTCTAACATAAAATTTATAAGCAATTTATGCAAGCATAGTGCAGATTTACCTGTGAAAATATGTAGTAAATTTTAATTTTGGGAAATAGTGGTACGAAAAGAATATAAAAAAGTCGCTTGTTGCAGCCCGTTATATTTTAATTTTGCAAAAACATAATAATAGTCAAGGATTGATGCAATGCTTAGTGTATTCAAAACATAAGAAATATACTGCAGGTCAGAGAATACAGAAAATTTTAAAACCATTGACATAAAAATAACGCTATTTAATACTAAATTAACAGAACTGACAACATTTCTAATTTTTTCGGAGCATTGCGGTATGAAAAAATGGAGTGCTAACTGCACTCCGAATGAAATTTGAAATTTTGGCAACCCTAATCTAATCAAAATTTCGGTGACATCCTGTCGGTATGTATATAATGAATGCCACATTTTCTTTAATTTGTACTTTGTATGCTATATGAAATAACTGTAACAGCCTTTTTTTATTGAAATTAACGTAATAAAAAATATTCTTAACATAAGAAATATGCAACAGAACAATGAAAATTTGAAAAGAGACTTAAGTATAACACTATTAAGCACTTAAAGTTAAAACAACAGAGTTGCTAATATTTATTTTTTATTTTGGAGCATTCCGGTATAAAAATGCATACCTACCGAAATTGTGATTAATAGTTCGTAAAATTATTAGTACCCGCCTTCTTTTTCACACCAGTCTTTTTTAAGAGTATTTTTCTTCTTATTTAATCGTAAATACATTTGGAGAAAATTACTCAGAAATTAAAATGGTGTGGAAAAATGGACGAGTAATAACAATTTTACTGAAATAGAATGTTAATAGATATGAAAAGGGAAAGTTTAAAATTACTGCGGAATAAATAAAAAAATTTCCCTTTGGTAAATTGATCCAAATTTTGGTGACATTCTAGCTGTTTTCATACATTAACCAGAACACTTTATGTAATTCAGTGATTTGCACGCTATATGCATACTTGCCAACATCCTCATTAATATTCCGTAGTGCCGCTAGTCCTGCGCTTTTTTTCAGACCAGTAAATTTTTAGAGTAATATTCTGCAAATGTAATTACGATTAAATAAGAAAGAAAATATTACAAAAATATACTGGTGTGATAAAGAAGGCGGGGTTAACAATACTACGGAATATTAATTAGGATGTTGTCAAGTATGTATATGAAATCATTGTGATAGACTTTTTTTATCACTTTCCAACGAGGTGGGAAAGTGTTATTGACTTCGGTTTGTCTTCCTATCTGTCTGTCCGAGCTCTAACACCAGTAAATATTCACGGAATTTCTTAAAATTGATATATGTTATTCGAGTTTACTACCGGATGTTCCCTATTGAAGAGGGAGTAAATACCTCTGTTAATTTGTATACAGGGACACCTGAAAGTATTCCAAAACTTTGTGTTCTATGAGAGTTATTTCTATAAACCATATTTTAATACCTTTACCTTGCACAAATATTAATGAAATTGAAATATGTTATTCAAGCTCACTATCTGATGTTTTCGATCGAAAAGGGAGTACATACCACCAGTAGTGTGTGTACAGGGACATCCTAACGTATTCCAAAGCCTTTCGTTCTATGAGAGATATTTATATAAATCAAATTTTAATAACTTTTTTTGCGCAAATCTTAGATTGAAATATGTCATTCCTAGAAATATGTCATTCATATGCACAAAAGAATGCTTTCTATAGAATATAGTATGATTAGCATTAGATTTACAGGGTCACACAAAAAATATTCAGTTACATTAAGGGCTATCATCGGTAATTTGCTCTAATTGCATTTTCATTGACATAAAGCGTTTTTAACACTTTCTAACATTTTTTAAGTGTGAATGGGATTTCAGTTTGCGTACATGTTTGTCCGACTGCACATCTCTCTATTTGTCCGTCTGCTCGCCCCCAGCGTCTATAAACATGTACAGAATTAAAAAAAAAATAATGCATGTTATTGAAGTTCACTATGGAATGTTTCCTATTTAAAATAACATTAATTGGTCGTGTACAACTCGTTTGTGTAGCTGTACTATTTTTTATTATTTTGTATGGTGCAATGATTGTTAAATCTGGGGCAAGTAATAGTTAAAATTATTAGCAAATTTCTAGTTATAAGAAAAATATTAAAAATAATCACAAATTTATGTCAATAATATGGAGGTAGGATTAAACATATAAAACTTCGCAATACATAGCAGTGATTATATTGCTTCATTCGTGTTAAGACGCTTACAGATTAAAAAAAAACAATTTCTCTTGATTAGCTTTTGAAACCTATTTCTTTTTTTTTTCTTTTTCTTTCTTTTTTTTTTTTTTTTTGAAATAACAGTAAATTTTAAAAGAATTTAAGCACATGTTGCTGTCAACTCTCCGGATATATTCAAGAGATTTTATAACGAAGTTTTACAATAGTAGACATAAAAATGTTAACTGCAAATAATATTAACTGGAAATTTCTATTGAAAATATTAGGTGTGTCGGAAAGTTCTGTGGTTATGAATTAAAAAACTAGCAACAGAAATTTACCCTGGACAACATAAATATATAGTTTAGGTAAGTATCAAGGTTTTGATATGCTATCACAGAAATGTTGTACAAAAAAAGAGAAAAAAAATGCGGTGTTATTTTACTAATGCAATATAGTAATAGTTTTAAACCCTTAACTGCCCCGGGCGTATATACCCGTCTCGTTAAGTCGATGCGTTAACTGACCCGGTCGTATATATAAGCTTTCCCGAAGTACGATCCTTAGTGTTACGTTGCAGTGAAGATGGGGAGTGGGCAAAAAAGGAAAGGGAATGTTTCTGGAACAGTGAGCGTGTAACTACGCGCGCAAACCTGTGACAAAACCTGTGACCAAATCATTTTTACCTGTGCAAAAAATGATGGCACTGCGGGAAGCGAATTTTATAATTTTCCTTCGGCAAGTAATAGGTTAATAAAATGTATTTATAAAAAATAATGTAAAAGGCGGCTAATATAATTTATAGGTACATTAAAAGTACATTACAACATTTTAGTGTTCGATTCTTTACATTTTTTTGCTAAAGCTATTTGTACCAGAGTTGCCAACTTTTATAATTTATTCCGGAGCATTTTTAGCCCCGCCTCTTTTTCATATCGGAAATTTTGAAGAATGATTTTCTTCTTATTTAGTAGTTGTCACATATTAAAGAGAAATATTCTACAAAATTTCTGGTGTGAAAAGAAGGCGGGCTAAAAATGCTCCGGAATACATTATAAAAGTTGGCAACTCTGTTTATACCATTCACTCGCTGTTTCCAAATTTAGGAAGCTTTTTATTCAATTTCTACCGCTAAATTTTAATTCTAACAATTACCTAATTTTTTCGAAGTCTAATCGTCTGTTATATAAATCAAGTATCCCTCCTCAATAATATTTGTGATTATTGAATAAAAAACTAACCCAAATTTGGCAACACTTGTGATATTACCGTGATGAAAATATAATTTCTTCTCCAGAGAAAAATGGTTTGCATTCTTTTTTTTTTTTTTTGCCTTTGATCGAGCATCTATATCTTTACTAATCAAATACAAATGTTTTATATCTGTACTTGAATTAATAATTGATTATTATTTATTTATTTATACTGCTGTAGCAACAGTATCAATTACTGTGCAAACTGAATGAGACTGGGGGGGGGGGGTATCAACACTGTGAAATGCTTAATGTATTCAGTATATCCTTAAAATATTTTGTTGGTTTGAAGGTTTGATATGCATGCGCAAACACCGATTAAATAATAAAATGTAGAAAATCAAGGATATTTAGAAGGTTTAAAATTAAGATAATGCTTGTATTATGAAATATGTTATTATAATTTTAAAAAAAAATATCATGTTAAATATCTATATTCTGTAATATAATTCCCTGAGAGGCATAAAAATATGCATTTCCTGCTACGTTATGCATAAATGAAATTGCAAGACGTTAGTTAATCTTGCATTTTATTTCAATATACAGGCACTTTTTAATGTCCTTTTGATTTATTTCTTAACACTTTCAGATATTCTAACACTGCCTGATCTCTAAATTTAATTTTCTTCTTATGTAATCGTAATTACATCGGGAAAATTATACCGGAAAAAAGTGGTGTGAAAAATATGTGGGTACTAATAATGTTCCGTAATAAGTTATGGATGTTATTGTACCTGCAGGTTATCTAACGGAAGAATAGTAATAAAAAATTTTCATAATAATAATAATAATAATAGTTTTAAAAAAAGACGCACCTTTTAATCTTTTCTTTAAATTTTATTATTATTTTGTTTTCTTTGCAAAATAATCTTGCATATTCGTGTTTAACCCTTTAGATTTGATCTATATGTGCGCCAAGGACAATCAGTGAGAATATAACAAGAGTCTTGGGTTGTGTAAGTTTCAAACCCATACATGACAAATATAGAAATTATTATATCAGAGTTGTGATCATTTACATAATGATTAGGTTTTAAGCTTTTTAAGTATCTCTATTTTGCAGGAAAATAGTTTGCTTTATTAAAAGAATAAAATTCTTCCATTAAATAAATAGGTAAAGTTATTTTAAAATAGTGGCATTGAAAATGCTTAACAGTTGGCAACTGCTCGCTTATATTCATACATTATTCAAAAGGCACTCATTATAATGTCCGCCCTCCTAATAAAATCGAGTTGAAATTTAAGTCTTAAAAATTGTTAAGAGACGCAATCAGAATAACGGAGTCCTGTGCCGTTGATACTTTGTAAAATTAAAATAACATAAACATACTTGCCCATATCCTAATTATTATTACTTAAAATAATTAGTTTCCGCCCCTTTCTTTACTACACTTTCCTTTTAATTTTCTCCTAATATAATTACGATTAAATAAGATTAAAAATACTCTAATAAAAGATTGGTGTGAAAAAAATGGCCGGTACTGGCAGTTTTACGGAATATCAATTAGAAGGGTGATTCCATGAAAGAAGGTAACATCAGTCACACGAAAAGATAATTTTCCCTTTTCTTTTGCCACTAGTATCAACGTACAGAAATTTTAATATTTTTCATGATTGAATAGGATAATGTTTGTGATTAGAAAATATTAGTGAAAATAAGATTATCTGTATACTGTGACTGACGTTGCATTTTTCATGGAATTGCCCAGAAAGTTTTCAAATATGCAAAAATTATAATGGGCCATTTCGCTTCGATCCTATATAATGTCAGTAGGAAGAAGTACTTTGTCAATTTCAGCAACTTCTCTATGTAGCAAATAGAAAGAGTTTCCAAATTGAGAGTAGAGCAGAGATTTTTATGCACAAATATAATCATAGTTCTAAATATAGCTGCCAATATTTTAATTTATTCCAGAGCATTTTTAGCTTCGCCTTTATTACATACCACTTGCCAACCATCTCATTCATAACCGCACAAAACACCTCCTGAAAAACGCCCCTTTCTTCACACCACTATATATTTTAAGGCGGGTACTAAAAATTGTGCGGTTCATATTGAGATGATTGGCAAGTATGCACTTTTTGAAAGAGTAAATTTTTCTGATTTTATCTTACTTATATATTGGAGAAAAATATTCAAAAAATAAGGTGATGCGAAATAAAGGCGGAGCTAAAAATGCTCCGGAATAAATTAAAATATGGGCAGTTATGGTTCTTAATATTTTCGGAAATGGTCGAAGGTGCTTTCTTTGCATACTGTTTTATCAACAAAAAGGTGGCCGTGATTCTTGCATGTGTCATACATTTCCCCGTTTATTCAGGACTTTTCATGTTCAAAAAATTTCCACCTTTTTTTTCTATTTCTATTTTTATACAATAATCTCTTTTCTTTTTAATCACTGCACATTACTATAAAAACACACCAAAAATTTCTGTGTCAGAACAGTCGGACCAAAAAAGGCGGAAATTTTTCTTCCGTGCAAATAAAGGGCGGGAAGTACGACTCCTGTTCTTTATTTACGAAATATTAACCGCACTATAGTGCTGAAATAGGTGTATACCACCAAAAACTGAACAAATTAGATTTTATTTTATTTGAAAGGAAATTTTATTATATCAAGGGGAAAAAGTTGAAATGAAAAGCAAATTCTACTTAGGTCGCTTCTTTTCACGTAATTAGACGGCGATATAGGTAAAAATGGGTAATAATAATAATAAAATTTATTTAAAACTATATATAATATAAATGAGGAGCAAACATTCAAACAGTGTTTTCTCCAAAAATAAAAAAAAATGAGTTAGTGATTTTTCTGTGAACTCAACATTAAATAGCACAAAATTATACTATTATTTTAAACCAAAATAATTTTTATCACATTATAAATGCTCTTAGAAAGTTAGGGTTTCAATCAAACAGTGTTTCCTCCAGAGCCTGTTTTCAGTCAAACTGTGATTTCTCCAGCCAACCAAGTCAGTACTGCTCTTTCTGGTCGCGTGACTCGTACATGTACCAGCTTTTATGTTTGTTTTTTCGTTAGTTCTATCTTGTTTTCTTCATTTTAGAGGAGTGTACTTTATTATTATTATTATTTATTTATTTTATTTATTTATTTTATTTATTTTATTTATTTATTTTGTTTATTTATTTATTATTTTTTTTTTTTCAAATGGAAGAATTAATATATGGTGTATTAGTGAGTACTTCTAATTATGGAACTAGAAAAAGACAGATAATTGGTGGAAAAAAAAAAGAAGCGAAAAAGAAACGATATTCAGCACCTTTAGATAACAACATTTATGCTCCATGCAAACATTCTATTAATACTTTTTCATGCACTGATGTTAGACCTAATGACGTTAAGAAGTTTCGGGATAGATTTTACGAAATTCCGGACAAACAACGACAAGATTCTATTATAGCCTCATTGGTTGTTACAAAAAATGTAACTCGACGTAGACCTAATAACCCAACCCAAAATAAATCGCAATCATCTGGCTTACAGCATGCATTTTCTGCTTCTTATTTTATTACTAGTAGCAGTGGTAGGAGAATTCCTGTGTGTAAAAACAATTTCATGGCTATAACTAAAATAGGTCGTACAATGCTAGCCGATATTGTTACTAAGGTACATGCTGGTGAACCTATTGAAGAAAAGAGAGGAGGTGATAGAAAAAGCCACTTAAGCATTAACAAAAAAAACAAGGTAAGAGAATTCATCTCAAACTTAAAGGCATCAGAATGACGTAGACAAACTTTTACAATTACTGTATGGTGAAGAGTGAAAAAATCAGCCTGATTTTAAATGGTATAAAGATATCATTACTAATAACTTTCATGTAGAATATGAAGAAACAGAGGAAGCATGAAATTGCTTAAGTGAAGGTTTAAAAATTTAAATTTCAAATTGGCTTAAAAATTTTAGTTCTTCCCTACAAGTTGCATGATGATTTTTCAAGCGTAAATATTTAATTTAATTTTATAATTACATAACAAAATCTGTTCTGTTAATTACTTTATTACATTAAGAATGTTATTTCATCAATATTCGAGCTACATATTTTTTCATTAAAAAAATGTTTTGTCCACATTGGAAACATTCAAAATATGTTTTCTCCTCTGTGTTTCGGTCAAAACATGCTTTCTCCACATTGGAAGCATTCAAAACATGTTTTCTCCTCTGTGTTTCGGTTAAAACATGCTTTCTCCAAATTTCAAATGCATTTTTCTAATTAACTCTAAGTTTATTAGGTAAATTAGGCCTACAGATCTTCCTAGTAACCAATAATACAACTAAACAAATGATAATTAGGGTCTAAGAAAGGTTATTTTTTAATTTATCAGTTTTTTGTGTTTTCTGAAAAACTGCATTCGAAGGAGAAAACACGGTTTGAATGTTTGCTCCTCAAATTTAATTATATATTATTATTTTATAAATACGAATCCTTTCGATTTGCGTTTAAATATGAAATAAGAACTGTTATTGTGATTTACGAGTAAAAAAAAAAAAAAAATCGCTTTAATGCTGCACTCGTGCAATACTGTTTCTCCCTTTTGTTATGATAAAGTATCTTCTTTCTATTATCTGACAAAATTGTTGTAAGATTATGCGATTAATAGTTTTATTATTATTATTCACATTTAGCACCAGTTTTTCGGCGCTTTTTACTGTAATCTAAATGAGACTGACGCATTTTGCCATTGGGTACGCACCTCCACAGATATTTTTTAACAATAATCCGTTTCCTATTTACTCACAAAATATTTGAGTAAAAATATACTATATTTTTTCTGAGCAAAAAAAAAAAAAAAAAAAAAAATAGTGGTGCTGAAGACGCTGTATACTTTTACCCTTAGTCCAATCACATCTAATGACGAGCTGTGATCGCATAAAATTTTGTTGCATTTAAATCGGATGAGAATCTCAACTTGCATATGTGGGCTGTCCTATTTACGATATTTTGGGCGGAGCTTTTTTACTCTAGCAGTCGTTGCTGGACCTTCGAGGTTCCTACCAACCACGAAGTAAGTTTTTAATTGATCTTATTCCGTGCTACCAATCAATGTGGCTGTTTACAGCTAGTAGCAAACGAACCAGAATATCCTTCAACCAATTCTCTCAACTAAAAAATATATTTTAAAAAACAGTGGCGGCAGAAAAAAGGCGTGTTTAAACAATACTTCGAAATAAATTTGAAATGTTAGCTTGTAGAGTATTTAAATGTGATTGATGTCATTGCGTTAGCAAAAATTTCGTAACAAATACACCAATTTAAAAAAAAAAAAAAGGTCAAATATTTTTAACAATGAAACAAGTTGAAACAATTAACAATTCTTAAATAAATACTATTTTTAGTTTCATTGCAAATATTTATGAAATCTAAATATCAATCATTTTAGAATGGTTGGATTGTTCTTTGTCTGTGTCTCTTAAAATTAACATATTTTCAAATAATTAACTGCATAAAATGTTCCCTCATTTTCAAAATATATACTTTGCTTTCATTTGGGAATTTCTTAAAATGAAATAATCTCCCTTTTTCTTAATTATAAGCGATAGCTAATATATTTGCTACAGCAGTTATTGCGATTAACAGGAATGGGTTTGAATTATGTTTTGTTAACTATTCAGATCACCATCTATTTATATAAGCTTGAATAAGTACATCATTGCTATTTTCACATAGCTTAACATTTAGTAACAAGCATTACTAAAGGAAATATAATAGTGTTAAAAGGTGAAATTGCGTTTCTAACTCATCTAATTTAGCTGATTTAAAATAACATTTCAATTTCGTTTCGTTAAGTAATATATTTAATGTACTAAATAGCATTATACAGATGCAAATTGCAGTTAGAAATTAGTATTTAATCAATTCTAAAAAAAAAAGCAAATATATTAAGGGAAAAGTTAAATGTTTTAAATATTTAAGAGAATTATTTATTGCAAAATTCATGAATCGTGATTAATTTTGCTAAGTAGAATTTAAGTTATTCTACATATAGAAGAATACATAGCTGTTTATTTATGATATATTATATAACTGTGGTAAAAATTAAATTGTGCATATTATTTTTTTTTCTTTTCTTTCATTTTTTTTTTCTTTATTTTTTTTTCGTTTTTAGTGTAATGAATGAATAGATATGTCCTTACAGATACTTGAATTTTAATACAAAATTGGCTATACTCCAGGATTTTTATACAACTATTTCTGGAAAGTTATCTTCATCTTATTGATTCACAGAATTTTTTATTATAAATTAAAAAAAAAAAAAAGAAAAAAGAGAGGGAGGGGGAGAGTAATGTTTAAATATATGGGTAATTCTGCTAATATTTCGGTTTTTAAAAAAATATTACGCTAAACCAGAGTTCCCAAATTTTATAATATAGCCCCGCCTTCTTTTCACACCAGAAATTTTGTAGCTTACTTCTCTTTAATATGTGACAACGATCAAATAAGAATAAAATATCCGACCTCACTAGATGGCGCCAGGAAAAATGCTGAAAAATTACTAAACTACTGCTGATAGGAAAATTACTAAACTACCTCTACCTAAAGGACGCTATATTGCCGTAAAGTGCGGTAATAATAATCAACTTCTTAAAAACTTAGCTAAAGGCATTGGCCAATGCAATTTCATTGCTGCGCCTGCTGGTAAGTTCCATAAAATCTACCCGGAAACTCCGGAAGCTCATGATCCCATCACTGTTAACCTATCCAGTTTAGCAGTGATGGGATCAGTAATCCAATATTACTTAAAAAACGAACGAAGAACTGTCACCCTGAAAGCAGTGATCCGAGGTCTTCACTTAGAAACTGCTGAGCTCGAAATTGAGGATCCCCTCGCGCAATTAAATTTTGAAGTTCAAAAAATCAACCGCTAAACCAGCTTCAAAACTAAACAGCCCCTACCCTTGTTTCAGATCAATTTAAATAATAATGAACACAGCAAAACCATTTTCCAAATTCAGAAACTACTAGTGGATCTGCAGATCAGGAGCCTCAACGTCCTATTTACATCAGACATTATTCAATAGGTCATTTTTATTTATTCCTTATTATATAATAGTATATATTGATTCGATCGACTTGTTACCATAATCAGATACATTCCTGAGGGGGGCTGCCGCCCCCCTCAACCCCCCGCTATGTCTCTATTTGCATATCTTATAAAGTGTTACGGAATTGTAAATAATTGCATTTATTTTTGTATCAATTCTTTCAAAGAAGTTTAGTAAAGTTAATAAAATGCTAACTTTGTGCATTTTTAGTCGTTTTAGCGTTAAAATAGCCTAATTTTCCCTTAAAAACATTTAAAAAAGCTCCAATAAGGGAAGAAATGGATTTGGCGCCAAATTTGGCGACTGTTTCCTTCCTTGGCGATTTTTTTGGTGACCTTTGCAAGAAAATCCTTATTAGGGATATACCAAATATGGAAGCTCTAATCTGATTATGAGATACGAGAATTTTCCAGAACAGTCTGTGTTCGATAGAAAAGTATAAAAGGAGCATTTTTTCGCCAAGGCAGTCAGTCTCAGATCTATGTCAGTTTCGTGAAATGCTTGCTTTGCTTTGAGCCTCTTTAGATGAGACTTTCTTTATGTGTTATTGCTAAATAGTTTGTACCGTTGTTTTGCTGTTAACGGCTGTTGTTTAAGCTGTGTTTACTGGTTGAATTGAAGCTGGTACTTGGTTTATAGACCTGTATTTTTCTGGAACTTCCTGTGAATACATCACTGAATTTTTGCAAGTTTTGCCTTTCATTCTCGGACAACTTACGGACCCCCAAGTACGCAACAATATGTATTCTTAATAAACGACGGTCTTGTATTATTTCCCTGAAATTCATAAATACCAAATTTCATAACTACCAAATGTCATACAAAAAAATTACGTAGCATATCGGAAATATTTTGCGTAACCTTTAAACTAATTTCCAATTCTATGCCCACAATTATCAACAAGAAAACATGCTTTTAAAATTCTAACATAAATTCATTATATTTGATGGGGTGTAACCATGTTAAAATAAACTTTTAAGAAATATCGACTATAGACCGTAATAGTACGAAATTATTTTATATATCCAGGAAAAGTAGCCACAGTCATTATAAACGCCAATAATAAGAATAAACTTAATTAATTATAACTCATTAATTTTTCAAACTAATTTGACATCATTCGGATGATTACAGTACATACTCGGAATTATTTTGTGTGGTCCCATAAATTATTTAGTCTATACATAACCTTTTTTAAGAGTAAACATAATTTTAAGCATCTTTATAATGTATGATAATTTTATTAAGTTCAATGCAGCATAAACGCATTAAAGTGCGCTCTTAAATAAAAGTTTGTCCATAGGCTCTAATGCTACGAAATTCTTTTGCGTGTCTCTGTAAACAAACCATAAACATTCTATACACCTGTAAAAACTATTCAGCTTACTTTGCGTTTAAAATTAATAATTGTTCCAAATTTAACATCGTTTGGATGACTACGTGACATTGTCAGAACAATTTTGTAAGGTCCTGTACATTAATTAGAAAGCTTAAGAGCACATATTTTCTTCAAACAACATAAGTTAAACATCTTACTCATGTACGCTAGTTTAATTTTCTTGATTGCAAAGTAAAGATGTTAAAATGCGTTTAAACGCAATTCACCTCATACGCCGTAATGTGAAGTATTTTGGCGTGTCCCTGTCTACAATCCATACAATCCATAAAAAGTATAGGCCTAAAAAAATAAATAGGTATTTCTACACCGAGCCTGAATATATGTGTCAATTTGCAAATCAATCGGAGAATTTTTGCGGCCGCTATTGCGGTACATACAAATTCTTCCCCTAGGCCGTAATGATAAAAAAAAAATTTGGCGTGTCCCTGTACACGAACAGCAAATGGAATGCACACCCAAAACTATACAGCTAATTTCGTGGGGATCATGAACATGTGTACCAAATTTCAAGTCAATAGCGTGATCTTTGCGGCCGCTATCGCACGACAGACAGACAGACAGACGGACAGACGGAACACAAAATCCTGTTGAGTCTCAACAGAGGCCTTCCACTGACGTCTCTGCAAAACTTGGAAGTCAATAGCTTGATTTTTGCGGTGGCTATCGCGGTACATACAGATTCTTCCCATAGGCCGTAATGATAGAATGACTTTGGCATGTCCCTGTACACGAACTACAAATGGAATACACACCTAAAACTATACAGCTAATTTCGTTGGGCTCATGAATATGTGTACCAAATTGCAAGTCAATAGCGTGATTTTTGTGGCCGCTATCGCAATACATACAAATTCCTCCCTTAGGCCGTAATGATAAGAAAAACTTTGGCGTGTCCCTGTACACGAACTACAAATGGAATATATACCAAAAACTATACAGCTGATTTCGTGGAGCTCATGAACATGTGTACCAAATTTCAAGTCAATAGCGCTATTTTTGCGGCCACTACCGCGATACATACAAATTCCTCCCATAAGCCGTAATGATAAGAAAAACTTTGGCGTGGCCCTGTATACGAACTACAAATGGAATACATACCAAAAACTATACAGCTAATTTCGTGGGGCTCATGAACATGTGTACCAAATTTCAAGTCAATAGCGCTTTTTTTGCGGCCGCTATCGCGATACGTACAAATTCCTCCCATAGGCCGTAATGATAAGAAACACTTTGGCGTGTCCCTGTATACGAACTACAAATGGAATACATACCAAAAACTATACAGCTAATTTCGTGGGGCTCATGAACATGTGTACCAAATTTCAAGTCAATAGCGCTTTTTTTGCGGCCGCTATCGCGATACGTACAAATTCCTCCCATAGGCCGTAATGATAAGAAAAACTTTGGCGTGTCCCTGTATACGAACTACAAATGGAATACATACCAAAAACTATACAGCTAATTTCGTGGGGCTCATGAACATGTGTACCAAATTTCAAGTCAATAGCTCTAATTTTGCGGCCGCTATCGCGCGACAGACAGACAGACAGACAGACGGACAGACACAGCCCAAAACCGTTTTGAGTCTCAATGTAGGGCCTCCACTGACGTTTCGGCAACTATTCTACAGAGTAAGTGTAGAACATTACGAAAACCCAACAGTGCTTTAAATGCCAGTTATATTTTCATTCGGCAAAAAATTGCCACATGAAGACAAAATGCTTCAAATGCACTGGAGAACATCTGTCTCAGGATTGTCATCTCGGTTAGGAAAAACTAGACATTCCTAAATGTTGCAACTGCGAGGGTGAACACCTCGCTAATTATCGCGGATGTCCGAATTTTCCGGAAAACAAAAATAGCTCCAAAATTATTAAATCTAACTCCTTTAAGAACCTCATGTTAACCACGCCACCCGACCAATCCGAGTTTACCTATGCAAAGATTGCCACCTCCTCTTCTATGAGATCCCAAAACTCTACGCCCAGCCAGCTCTTACAGCTAAATAATATCTTAAATAAAATAATATTGCGAATGAATTAAACGTTCTTAATTTCTATGAACTTATTACTAAATTAAATACTGTACTGTATAAAATGAAAAATATAATAATTTCCTGACTAAAATCACCATCTTACGGGACGTTTTCGGAGAACATGCGCTTCCTTAATGGCAGTCTGTTTGTCTCTCCTTCAGTTGCAATGACCAATGACCTATTCTGGTAGCTTCCTTGCATTTCATTTTTTTTTCTCTCTCTAGCATCTGTTACTTGCTATTCCATCTGTTATCTATGTTCTGGTTCTCTGAGGTGTGGGGTCATTGACCCCGGGTACTCGGCACTCATCAGTGTCTCGTTATAAGAATAAAATCATTTTTTCAAAATTTACGGTGTGAAAAAGAGGCGGGGGTAAAAATGCTCGTGCATAAATTATAAAAGTTGGGAACTCTGCGCAAAACCTTTGTCGTAATAATCTTCACACAATACGAATTTCTTTCAATAAAATTTGATGAGTAGTGTGTTTCAAAAGTTCACTAGAGATTAACAATTGGTTTAAATAAACAAATTATATAAAAAACTTAAATATGTTAAAAATCGAAAATTACATTTTATAATCTAAACATCTGTCTGCGATAAAGGAATCAAAAGAAGCTCACTAAAAAGGTCAGTTTTAGCTTCAGTTATTTCATTCCCGAGTATAAGAAAATATATGAATAATAAAAAATAATAATAATAACAACAATTTTAAAATTTTGACACTGAAAAAAAGAGATCTTGAATTATATTTTAATTGAGTTTAGATTCTCGAATGACTAATAAAGCTGGCAGTTTCTGCAATCGTTAAATACATACCTTTAGAGGAAAAGGTTTGATATTAAACAAAGGACGTCCCATGAAAATTGAGAGTAAAACGATAAAAAATCAAGAAATATATTTACAACAAAAATAAATCATTCTTTTTCAAAGCACTTTTCCTCAGATGGTATGCAACAGTCCCACCATTCAATCCACAATTAAAAAAAGAAAAAAGGGAAAAAAAAAAGCCTTTATCTAAAAGTTCTCTCAAATAACCCTGAAGTGCTGAAATAACTTCAGAATCTGTATAAAATTTTCTGCAATGGAGTTTCTCCTTCAACGTTGGAAATAGTCAGAAATTGCATGGCGCCAGATCTAGACTTTTATTACAATCTTTACGAAATTCGGATCATTTAGAAGCATCTGTTTCCACTCACAACATCGGTGAATTCTTGTTTCCATTTGTTCTTTAGTAGGGTGATGAGGTCAGTGCTGCCAGATTGAAGGAATTTTTTATTCAATAGTCCCCACTAAATTTTAATTGTAACGATCGCTTAATTATTTCTAAGACATTTCACTATTACGGCTTTAAAATGATTATATGGCTGAATATCACATAAATGTGCATTTTAGTGTTTCAGGTCTTTATTATTAATTTTAAGCAAATAAATTGTAAAATTTTATTATTATTCTTTAGAAATACCTTTTTAAAAAAGCATCAAATCACAAAATGTGAGTTTATAGCAATTTCAGTATTTTTTAGAAAATTTTAAACCTTAAAATCGTCATTTTCGTGACTGTCTCCAAGACCAAATGTTTACATACAAAGTATGTTTTTTACTAAAAAAAATAAAATGATAATTATAATAATTGTTAATTCTTGTAAAAAAAAAACTATTTGTTTTCAAAGGAATTTTTTTTTTCTTTTTAATTACGTTAATTTTCATGCATGAGTAATTAAAATGCTTGTATGCAAGTCTTGACTTCATTTTCGTGACACGTGAAAATAACTTCATATATCATCAAGGGATGGTGCCACCATTCACTTTTTTTAAAGTTTAAGATCAGAAATCAACATTGACGATATGTGGGGAAAATAAATCTCAAGAAAATTAAAAACAGGTAATAGTTAACATTATTTTTATTGTTTGCATGCTGTGCGTATTTTTATTGCTTGTCATTTTCGAGATGCATAAAAAATAAAAAAAATATTATTATAAAATTTAGAACAAAGTTTTATTTTAATATAGAATGACGACCAGAAGAAGAAAATGTGACGATATCGGCTTAGTGAAAGCATGTTTTTCAGTACAGAACGAATTATTGACGATTTGTCATTTTCGTGACGGTCATTTTTGTGACGTCACGAAAATGACATTTGTTGCAGATTTACTATTATGTAAGCCCTGGTTTTAAATATTTTTTTATTTTGAGTTAAAAGATTTGTTGGTGTAGGATAAGCTTTATATTTAAATATTTAAAGTACTTTCCGGTATCCAGGTATATATTAAATTACATACGAAATTAATATTAAGATACAATTGAAAAAGAACTTTTATTTATTTATTTTTTATTTATTTATTTATTTATTTATTTATTTATTTTTGCCCCCTTTAAGGTGTCATTGAGAATGTTACTCAAAATATTTTACTTGTGTCATTTATGGCAAGATGCAGAAAAAATAAGTTTGCATGGCCTGAGAAAGAAGATGTCCATGAAATTCAAGTGCCACATATTCTGTGCAAAATTAGGAATTCTCCTGAACCTGCTTCAAATAGATATTTTAAACTTCAGGATGAAGATTTTAATAATGTTCAAAATGCTTTTTCTGAATTTAATTCAGTTAATCATTAAACTTGTAACTACAAGGATTTTAATACAATAAAATTGCTTGATATTCTCATTATTGCTCTTTCTTTTCCCTTCACAATATTTTCTCTATTGTTCTAATATGTTCCATTTTTAATATTATATGGTCCTATTTCATTGACAAACAATGTTATTTCAGTGAAAAATAGTCATTTTGACAAATATTGTCATTTCAGTGACAAACAGTCGTTTCAGTGACAAACCAGTCATTTCAGTGACATCATTTTTTGACATCTTTAAATGCTATAATTAAAAATTTAATGCAAGTAAACTAATTATTTCCAGTTTATAGTCAAGAGGTATGCAGTCTATGATATTTCCCATTGATATAATTTATGTTTATAAAAAATTAAATTTAAATTTATTTATTTATTTATTTATTTTTTTTTAATTTAAAAATTTTGGGTTTTTTTTATTTTATTTTATTTTTTAAAATGGGAAGAACTTTTTAGAAAAGCTTAAGTCTTGTATTTTTTAATGAATCTGAACAAAAAAAAAAAAAAAAAAAAAAAAATTAAATGGTAATTTTGATTTTATAAGATAATTAAAATTATAAATTTTTTTGAAAAATTTCAATAAAATTTTAAAAAATTATGATCGATCTCTGTCAAACGCAGAATTTATTTAAGATGTACTTACGGACTTATTTTAAAAAATTCAAATTAAAATACAAAGTTTTAAAAAAAAGTTTTAAAAAATCTAAAATGCACACTTATGTGATATTCAGCCATGTATCTATTTGTAATAACGTCTAGTTCATAATGGTATAGTTAGATTTTGCTCAGGGGGTCGTCTATATATTAAAACTGGCGTCAACTGCATTTTTTTTTAATCGTAACCCCATTTTTTATAGTTTATTTGAACTCTTTGAATCAAACCAACGCGGAAAATGGTATAGTTAAGCCTCGCAGCGTTCCTAAAATTTTACTTTTATTTTATTTTACTACACCAGTACCATCAATAAGAAATATTTGTGTGTGTGCGTGTAAAAATGAAAGATATATTTTTATAGCATATAAATATTTTATTGAATCTCCATTTTGTCTAATACCCTTTACCATCTTTCTGACAATAGCATGATTCCATGTTTATAAAATTTCTGATCTTTGCTAGCAAAAAGCTAATCCAAGTAACTTTTGACGTCCTCATTTGAATGAATGTTTTGTCATCTAAACAGTTTTGTAGAGATTGAACAAGTAATAATTCAAAGGTTTTTGTTCTGGAGAATACAGTGGGTGTGGTAGTACATCCCATCCAATCTGTAAAAGCTTTTGAGGAGTTACTAACCTTGTATGTGGTGCGCCTTATCTTAGTAAAACACTACAGCTTTTATTTTTACCAAATACGGCTTTTTCTGTTTGAGTGAATCATTCAGTTTGTCTTCGTTGATGACAGTATATTTCAGAATTAATCGTGGTATTCTCCGGTAGAAGATCAAAAGAAATGATTGCCCTTGAAATCTCACAAAACCGAATAAATCATTTTTTTTTTTTAAATATCGAGTTTCGAAGTTCATTGAGCCAATTCACCTTTTTTACTCAATGATCTCTTGCTTTTAGCATAGTTAGTCAACCCATTTCTTATCTTCATTGATGATTCGCTTCAAAATGGATCATTTTCTTGACGTCTGAGAAACAAATCACAGGCGTCAATGCGACGGAGCGAATTGCTTTCTGTAAGAAAATGCGGCACCCGTATGTCGAGATTAGGATTTAAACCAAGGCATTTTAAGTGACCATGGACGGTCGAATACAAAAAATATTTACTCTCTCAGCGATCTCAGACGTTGTTGTTTGGCGATTTCCAACAATAAATGCCTTCATTTTGTATTAATCAGCTTGAACCAACCTTCCAAACAAGGTGCATCTTGAACATCAAAATTGACGGATCGAAATTTTCCAAAGATTAGCAATGGCATTCTGTCAATACAAATTCTTCATACACTTCAGATATTTTTATTTTCTTGCTTGAACAGCATTTACGTCTTTTGATATTACAAAGCGAAATATACCGAAAATGATGCGTTCGACTTTTCTTATTATGGGTACCCAGCAAAAAAAGACTGTGTGCAGAATCAAACAAGAGTTGATATATCATTTATTGAAATGTATATTGACAATGCGGCTTTATTGGGAAGTTGGTATGAAAAAATACAATTAATTCCTCTGTCAAAAAAAAAAAAAAAAAAAAAAGAAAAGAAAGAAAAGAAAAAGGAAGAAATTACTTTACTAACAAACCAATCGGATCAAAGATTGCGGCAAGGCGATTCAGGTTTCAATTCTCTTTACTATTGCAGACATTTTTTCTCGCACTCCATACCCACCACGCTGCCTTAAGTATAAGTATTATTAATTTTGCTTATTTAATAGATAAATTATGACAAAAACATCATTTCTCTTGCCGAACTGAATTCAGGTTATAAGCCTAATAAACTTAACGCCAAAATTTACTTCCACATAATCCCCTAAAACTATCTTACACTCTAAGTGGACTATCTCTGTTTCCTCTCAATAACACCAATGATATTGATTTCTTGATTCATAATATCACATCTTATCTGCAAATTGCTGTTGACTGTACTGTTACTTCTATATTTAATAACGAATTTCACAAATTAGATCCATATGCCCAACTATTAACTACTATACAAATAATGCTAGAAAAATTTAACTGCGCACGCCTAAACAAATTTATACTTTTCAGCGCTCAGCAGAAACTTGCAAATATCTTCATCTCAAAGCTGAAGCGAGAGAATTGCCAGGGGTTTTAAATATTTTTACGAAACCATGGTTCCCATCCTTATTCCAAATACTCAAACCTATGTATACTTCAACGAAGAAAAAACAGACGCCATTGGCATGAATAATAAAAAATCACCGCAGAACTGGCGTTTTAAAGTAATAAGTACGAAACTTTGTATAAACACCATAAAATGCAATAAACTAGCAACATTTGTTTCGGGTCGAAAAAGCACACGATCCTTCGTCTGGCGAACAAAGTAGGCACGTGTGCTGCAGTCAGTTTATCGTGGCCGCTTTGACTGCAGCACTCGTGCATACTTTATTCACCTAACGAAGGGTCATATGTTTTTTCGACCTGAAACAATGGTTGTGAGTTTATTGCATTTTATGGTGTTTATTCAAAGTTTCGTACTTATTGCCATTGCCATGAACCTTGAAATTAAATTCCAGGGAACACTGTTGTTAGAGTTGATACTGAGAGATAGGTTGACATTACTGTTAACAGGTTCTTAAGAAAGCAACACCTCCTATCATCTGTTTGGTTTGTCACGCTGATGTTATCCGAGAATTTAAAATGATCAACATAAGAAAGCTTCAAGCATCAGCGGTGACAATAACAATGCCCTAAAGACGGAATCTTTAATCTATATTCTATTAATTACACACTTATTTAATAATATTAAAAAAAAAAGAAAAAATTTCTTCTAAAAACTGCAGTCATAGTATCTGTTCTGACAATTGCCAAACTCTAATAGCGCTTCAAGCTATCGACAAATTATGACTACCAATCTTCCTATTAAATTCTTCAAGTAAACTTTTTGAATTCTTTATTGTTCTGTAGACAGATTTTCATATCAAGAATAATAATATAATAACGCTAGAATAATTTGCATTCTACAATGACCTTTTAGCCCCATATCATGCACATTACCACTCGCAAAAATTAAAAAATATATACCACAGCAGTTTTCCTTGATGTTGAAAAAACGCTCGACAAAATTCAGACTACTGTATTAATTTTCAAAATTACTAATTATAGTTTCCCCCCCCTCCTATTAAATTATTCCACAGTTATCCTTCGACGTTAAAGTGAAAGATACCCTTTAACGAAATTACTCTGCCACCGTTAACGTTTTCCCACGTTTCGAAATCAGCCCCTATTTATTCAACCTATACAATTGATATATGCCCCTTTACTCTAAAACTGTTTTGGTTATTTTTCAAGGATAATGCCAGTATTTTCGCATCTAACGTAAACAGGCGTTGTAGGATTTCAGCCTTTTCTCGTCACCTGAAATTTATTTCACAATGGTTCTCCAAAAAGAATATACCGTAATTTTCTACGTAAAATCCGCAGGCCAGATAAGCCAGTTTTGCGCCGAAAATTTTAATTGAGAAATAAAGTTATAATTTTAGGAGCTTTTTCTATGAAAAAATACAGATTCTTCTGTTTAAAAAAATTACAGGTGGAAGAATGACATAGCTTACTTGTGGATCATACATCGAAGTTTACGGTATTTTTAAATATTGGAAAAACCGAAGCATTTCTATTTTCACATGGAATTCATCCCATGATATATGAAACTAGGGCTAAATATCAAATTAAACATGGCCACACTCATGTGCCATGGACTGAGCACTGAAATACCTTCGATATTTTTCTGGTCAAAGTCTGAATTTTAAACAACAGAACAATGAATACTGAATTCATAGCTGCTAAGAGTAAGCATCTGCTCCTTCTAGCTTGGAGAAGTAATTTAAATTTTGAGAACAAGCTGCTCCTTTATAGATATGTTTGCATTCCATTTTAACATATGCTTGTATGGTGTGTTCCTGGAGTTTCAAGATGATTCGTCCAGTATTTTTGAGTTATTTGGCAAAATGTCTGAAAGTGTCAGGTGGTTACATTACTTTGACCCTGAGTGCACACAAACAAACATACACATATATATATATATATATACACAGAATTTCCAACTTAAAAAAAAAAAAAAAAAAAAAAAAAAAAAAATTCAGATCATTGTTCGTTCTGTCATTTTCCCATACCACTTTTTTTAAAGGGGATCTTTTTATTATTTTATGGTAATTATATATCGAAGAAAATTATTCGATAAATAAAGTGGTATGAAATAAATGTGTGGCTACAAATGCTGCGGAATAAATTATTAAAGTGGGCAATTTTGTTTAAATATTATATAAGCCGCTTCAGGGATGGTGTTGAAACTAGGACTAAATATTAAATTATACATTGCCACACTCACCTACCATTGACTGAGTACTGAAATACCTTGGATATTTTCCTGGTCAAGGTCACAATTTCAAACCACAGAACGACGCATATTGATTTCTGAGTTGCTAAGAGTAAATTTCTGCCCATCTAGTTTGTAAAAGTAATTTAAAATTTCAGAACAAGCTGCCCATTTACAGAACATGTTTGCATTCCGTTTTAACAAATTATTGTATGGTGTGTCTCTGACAAGATGATTCGTTCAGTATATTTTGAGTTAGTTCCCAGTGGTTATAATAATTTGTCTCTCAGTGACACAAAAACACACACAATCATGTATATGCAGAGCTGCCAACTCTTATAATTTTTCCAGAGCACTGTTAGTTCCGCCATTTTTTTACACCGCTTTATTTTAAAGAGTATTTTTTCCCCTTATTTTATGGCAATTATATATTGAAGAAGACTTTTCAATAAATAAAGTGGTGTGAAATAAAGGCAGGGCTACAAATGCTGTGGAATAATTTTTAATATTTGGCAACTCTGAATATATATACATATTTAAAAAAGTTTGAAATTATATAAATAAAATATGTGTTATTCAAATAAACACAAATACAATATCACATGTAAAAATTTATTGTTTCAGATGAAACTACATTTCCACACTTCATATATCTTTACATCTTTTTACCATAAAACCAAATATATATATATACATGCAATTTTTATATTTATATGCAAATCAGTGTTCATTTATTTTTCGTCCCAATTGTTTTGATGGTAGATTTTATAACAGTTCTGTATTTCCTAATCAGAGTATTTACATCTTTTTGCGTATCAATGTGCCAACAATATTCACAATACGCGATACTGTAACAATTATCACGAGTCACTATATAAGATAAAGCCATCTTTGCTTTGTTTTTAAATTAGCGATTCGTTTAACTGAAACTTTTTTTTTTCTGTAGACAAAGTAATTTTTACAAATTTGTTTTGTATCAGCGAAGTAAACAGAACTGCCAAATTTTAAAATTTATTCCAGAACGTTTTTAGCCACACCTTCTTTCCGCACAAGAATCGTTATAGAACATTTTTCTCCATTATGTGGCAACAAATAAATAAGAAGAAATTAATTTTATTTCTTACTGGCATGAAAAAAGGGCGGTGTTTAGAATGCTCCGGAATAAATTTATAAAATTGGCAACTCTGTGTAAATATCAGGAAGCTTCTCAAGAATCGTTAAACTATTTATGTAGAATCAATAATTTTGATTTAATAAACGACGAAGGACAGAATATGCTTATTAATTGATTTATTGTTTTTATTATTTGTTTTCTCTATATTTTCAAAATATCTGCTGTAAAAATTATATTTTGAAAATTCTATATCTATTTATTATTTCTTTTTCTTTTATTCATTTCTTTATACTTTTTTTTTTGGAAGAATTATTTTTATATGGGAATATAATATTTTTACATGTCATAAATAATAAATCTGGAGATATAATTTGCTAAATAAACGAATTTAATTTATGAAGATTATTAATGAAGATTTAATTTATTTATAGGTCAGCAATATTAAAATCATTATACACATATGTTTTTGTTTTTGTTATTTATTATTTATTGTTATATTGTTGTCATAAGAATTTAATAATTTTACGAAACTAAACGTTTTCATTAAATAGATCATCTTAAAAAAGTAGTATTACATTAAATATTGTTTTAAATGTTTTTTTTTTTTTTTTTTTTTTTTTTTAATAATAAATTAAATGCGATAAATAGATTTCGTATCAAAGGATACAGTTTTTTAGCTTTAGGCACAAAACGAAAATTAATTTTCAATTTATTTAATTTTACATATTTATTAATACTGTTCTACAAAAAAAAATAATGATAACCTTATTTGAGTTTTCTTAAATTATGTTTCGTGCTTGTATTCAAATTAGCTTGAAGGATGTTTAAGAAATAATAATAATAATAAAATTAAATTGTGCATAAATCCTCTTAGAATAAATTTTATTTATGTATTTATTGGTGATGCAAAAAATTTGCACATTATGCTAATAAAATAAGTAAAATATCAATATAAAGGAACAGTTAAAAGAAAATCCAAAAACTGGATTAGCAAATTATATATATATATTTATATATTTATATATACTATATATCTTTTGTTTTTATTTTATTCTGTTTTATCATTAAATCACGATATTTTACAGAAAATAATTTAAGAAAATAAAAATAAATGGCCTTAAGGGAATTTTCTTAATTAATTGAAATTGCTGATTTATGGAATATGAAAAATCAATGTATGAAATATTAATACTTATTTCACAACTTCTGTTTATCTTCAAATCAGAACAATCGTCTTTTTGTATGGCTCGTAAACGTTCATAAATGTAACCTTTTAACTGTCCTCTAAATTATACGTTACATGAATGGACATTCAATCCTCAGGAATCGCATTCCTCGCCTCTTTCTAGGGCACTGTGAGAGTTGAAAAATTTCCGAGTTTTTTTCAACCTGTAATAATTATAGAGATTTTTTATGGTATTTTTATAGTAATGTGTGGTGATTAAATAGAATAGAGATTTTCCTAAAAAAGGGCGATATCTTCTCATCCCTCAACATGCAGAGTTGCCAACTTTTATAATTTATTCCGGAGCATTGTTAGCCCCGCCCTTTTCTCACACCGGAAATTTTATAGAATGATTTTTCCCTTATTTAACCGTTGTGACAGATTAAAGAAAAATAATCTATACAATTTCTGGTGCAAAAAGAAGGCGGGACTAAAATTGCACCGGAATAAATTATAAAAGTTGGAAACTCTGAAAATGCCCTAAAATAAAGGCGGAGAATGCGACTCCTAAATCCTTTGCTGAAGGCTAGCGAGATTATTTAAAACAGCCTCTTGGCGTTCCATAAAAATTTTACTGTATTTTACAAAAAGTTGTATAATTTTGTGTTTAAATTATTTATTTTTTATCCGTAGAAAAAGATGCGGCAAATATTTCCGGCATATTTCATATCTACCAACATTCTAATTTATTCCGTAGCAATGTTAGTACCCGCCCTATTTCCACACTACATTTTTTTTTTTTTTTTTTTTTTTTTTTAAGAATTATTTACTCTGATATATAATTACGATTAAGTAAAAAGAAAATTACTCTAAAAAAATTGGTGTGAGAAAATACAGAGTACTAACGATGTGACGGAATAAATTAAAATGTTGGTAGCTATGCATATACATATCTACCAACCTCTATTTTTTTTTTTTTTTTTTTATTAGATTTATCACCACTATTTATTTAAAGGAATGTGTCACGTATATTTTCGAAGATTAACATTTTCGCGACCGCATGTTCTTTTTTTTCTTTTGTTTGATAGTATAATCCGCCTGTAGACATTATTCTTTCCAGCCACATAATTTCAGATAAGGGTTTTCTGTATTCCTATTTATATTACATATGAATATGCGTAAAAATTATACCCTTTCTAGTGATAGTATTTATAAGCATAGTGTTTTGATTGTACAAATATGAATATAAGGAATATTAAGACATATAGCAACATATAAATTGCAAAAGAAACTCTCACTGGAGGAGTTTTACATTTCTAAATGACGTGAATCTACATCAGCGGTCACGAAAGTGTTAATTAGGCTGAAAATAATTATAAATAATTCTCCGGTATTATGTTTCCCTTGAAAAACCGGAGACTTGGTACCTATATATATATATATGTGTGTGTGTGTGTGTGTGTGTGTGTGTGTGTGTGTATTAATAATACAGCCCGATGGCATTTAAGGGGTTAAATACATTCACTTGAAACAGTTTCTTTTTAAATAATGAATTTTTTTAGAGGAACGCCCAATGAAAACTGGAAAAAAAGGAAAAAGTAAGCGGAAAAAAGAAAGAAAGTCTTCGACGGATATTTGCCTACGCATGTACACAATACGTTAAGTATGTTTTGAGAATATATTCTGACTATACCTTTGAAATTTGCATAAAAATGATGATTTTGGAAAAAAAAAAATCTGAATCATTTAAAATTTATTTATTGCAAGGGTCGAACTCTCTGCCTTTTTCTCAGACACTTCCAAAGGATGAGAAGTTTTCGCCTCTTTTGCCACCGCTTTTTCTTAGATAAATCTGTATTGTATTTTTTAAGTAATATATCGTGATTAAACAGCATCGAATTTATTGTCTAAAAATAGTGGTATCAAAAAAGACATAAATTTCTCATTACTCAAAGTGTCCTGAAAAAAAAGGCGGTGATTACGACACCTGTTATTAAACACTTCATAAGAAAGACATGTTCTTTTAGTAAATAAAAATTTCCTTTTATTTTTTTATTATTTGGGCTTTTATTAAAAATTTTAAAAACAGAAACGATAAAATTTCTCTGAAAGAAAAAGGTTTCTTTCAATAGCAGCAAACAGTCACTCTCACATAATATTTAAAAACAATTGTTAATTTTTTGTATTGTAAAATTTGATGAAAAATTCTTAGTTGTCAAGTCTAAGCCAGTTTAGGAATTTACAGTGTTACTTTACAAGATCCAATAAATTTCTTTAAAATTTGTTCTTTGCAAAACTACATAATCAACATCTTTTTTAACTAATTATGTATTAATTTTTATTAGCTAATTTGTAAAAAAAATACTAAATATAAATTAATGCATTATTATTTTTCTAGTAAATTTTAATATAAACGACGTTTAATTTGTTTGTTTATGTGTTTATTTTTATGCATTATGTTTTATTTCGCTCTTGTGTTTTGTTAATTACTATGAATTGATTATTATTATTATTATTATTATTATTATTATTATTATTATTTTTTTTTACATATATGCTGATTCAAATTAATTTTCGATTGCATTGCTTAATATTATCCTTAAACAGGTATCCAGTACTATGTACGATATTATAAATTTCCATGAACAATTTGTGCTATTAAAATTGCTAAAAAAATTGTCTAAAAGTTTTTCGGGAGCTGCAACGTCCAATATTTTGAAGACCACTACCGTATTCGACTGTGTAAAATTCGCATGTCAGACTGATTAGTTTTATATCAGGATTTTTAAATAAGAGTGAAACGTATGTTTGTAAGAACTGATTGTAACATTTTGGAGCCTGGAAGCTCCTCCACGCATCTCTCTTTGCATAGCATAAAATAAAATGTAACAGATTTAGAAAATCCGGACTGTTGGCCAACAGAGGGAAAAAATGAAGTTAAATAACAATAAACAGGGTGTCCCATAAATTTGTAGACATTTAAATATATATAAATATTGAATTAATTGATAGATTTAAGCGTGGTTTGCGAAAAAAAATCCTTCTCGTAAAGGGGTATTTTATTTTATTTTATTTATTTATTTATTTTTTAGGGGGGGGGGTTAAAGAAAAAAATAATAATTAAGCTCTTTGTCGGTAGAGGGCGCTGTGCGTGATCAGATTACACATTATCATGAAAAACTGTACTTATCCGCATGAAGATGTTTACAGGCATGTATATAAATTCTATTCTATGTGTCCCAACAAATTACAGTTTTCAAACGAGTTATAAAACTCCTAACTGCGGCTTCAGTCGGCGGTTCTTACCTGAGGGAAAACACCTGCACTAATAACGCTTTATCCACCAAGTCAGCATCGCATTTAAAACTTCATGTATGCACAGTAGGAGACAAAATAAGAAATAAACTGCTCTAATCGCAAAACTCTGCAATTTATAGCACTCTTATTTGCATATTTTTGTTTCACATTCGTGCGAAAAATTTAACTATTTCTCTAACCATAGTCTCCTAAACTAGATGCCTGCCGCATGGCTAAGAAACTTGGCAAAGTTTAAGCAGTAAAGAGTGCCGTCTTGTACAGAGAGCGCTACATTTTTATTCAAGGGATTTAAAACTTTTTGGTGGCTGTTGAATAAAAAAGCCGCGCAATCTGTACCAGGTGGCGCTGTCTACCCCTTGAACTGTTGCGAAGTTTCCGAGCCACGTGGAAGGCATCTAGTTTAGGAGGCTATGGTCTAACTACCGTCGACAAAAAATTTAACTAAATATTTTTCTTTGACGAAAAATATCCTCCTTCACGAGAATGATTTTTTTTATAAACCGCGTTTAAGTCAATCAATTGATTCAATAGTTATGAATTTTTAAATGCAGGGGTGGAAAATTAGCGTAGGTAATACCGGTATTTATGAGACAAAATTTTCTTTTTCTTAAACCAACGATTTTATAAATAGAGAGAGATTTCAAAGAAATACTGGTATGAGTACTGCGCCAATTTTCCACCCCTGTAAATGTCTACAAACTTATGGGGCACCCTGTATATATATATATATATATATATATATATATATATATATATATATATATATATATATACATATATATACATACATGCCAACAATTTAATTTATCCTGAAGAATGGCTAACATCAGTCCTTTTTTCACATCACTTTTCTTGAAGAGTGTTTTTCTTCGTATTTAATTATAATCAGTATGAATTAATATTAATATCAATATTAAAGAAATATTTACCGCACAGAAACATAGCTTGATCTGTAATTAAAATGGGTTATCTGACCTGCATAATACTCACAGATGAATAAGATAATTTTAAAAAGTTTTATGTTTATTATTATTATTATTATTATTATTATTATTATTTAATTTATTGTTTTTTATTTATTTAATCGCAGAAAATGGGAAAATGTTAAAAGCAAAGTTTATTTTTGAAAAATCCTGGTATTCAGAATTCAAGATTCTGGAACACAGATTTTTTTTTTTTTTTTTTTTTTTTTTTTTTAAATAATAATAATAATAATAATAATATTTTAACAAATTTTTATAACAAATCTATACAAATTTTTATAATCATTAACTATATTATTTATACATGTATTTATTTATTTATTGCGAATTATCAAACCGTCTTGAGGCTTCCTGATTAAAAAATGGCAAACTTATTGAGCACTATGTTTGATTTTTTTTTCTGCTGGAAGAATATTTTACAAATTCTGTATAGAAATAATTCTAATAAAACTTAATCCAATATTTTTCTTTTTCACTTTTTACATAAATGAAGTTAAACAATAAATACATCTTTACACAGTCATATTAAAATGAACTTCTTGAATGCAAGACAGAGTTATTTCCTGCACTTTACACCCACATTACTTCAAACACTGAACTATTTAAGCAGTCCATCACAGATTGCCTCACGTAGGATGTTGGTCATAAAAAAGTGATGATAGACACTTTTATAATACTGGAAGTATTGATGTCAAATGGCAAGAAGCACCACACATCACGTTCTCGTAGGCGTGGCCTCTTTGATTATATTTTGTCCTCATGCAACAAAATGCTCATTAAAGATTTATAGCAGATAAAAGCTCGAAAATACTGAAATTATGGTTAACACAACAGATGCGGCAGCTCGATAAGATGCTACGTTTTGTCGACCATGTTGCATGGCTGCAGGTTTCTCACCTGAAATATAATATAAAAAAAAAAAGTAATATAATGAATATTTTAACAAAATAAATAAATAAACACACACACACATATATGTATATAATTAAAGTGTCATCATGGTCATGAAAGCTTCTGATGGTTGAACATTTGTTTAAATAAAGTAAATTTAATCAAATAATTTAATTCTTAACAAAGTAATTATAAAGTAATTATAAATAAATACTCATTGATTTTTTTTTTTTTTTAATTGTTAAATAAATAAATAACATTAAACCATCGAAATTTTTAATACGTCAAAAATAATTAAATAAATAAATAAAATGGTTTTGTGTAATATATATATATATATATATATATATATATATATATATATATATATATATATATATTCATTTATTTATATTTAGAGGAGGCTATTATTTGATTAGTTTCAGAATACCCGTAATCATTTTTAGTTTAATAATGAATATTTCTAGAAACCATCTTTTTCTTACACCACTATCTTTTAAGAGCATTTTTCTTCCGTGAGGTATTATGAGACCTATTCGGAGTGATTGCATTGCATTTAGGCAGGGATCGATCCAGGCAAATTTGGGTCCCTTTTGCGGCCCCTTCACAAAATTCCACATAGTAAAAAGGGACCCTTCACAAAATTCAAATTCATAAAAAGGGACCCTTCACAAAATTCAAATTCATAAAAAGGGACCCTTCACAAAATTCAAATCCATAAAAAGGGACCCTTCACAAAATTCAGATTTATAAAATGAGTCCCTTTACAAGATCTTGTTTTATAAAAATAATCCTTTTATTAAATATTTTCAGTATTATTTTTAATTACTGCCTTAATTTGGCTCAACAAAACTCTATTAACTTGATATTAAACATTACATAAAGCGATTGTAAAAACGTAAAATTTTACACAATATTTTACTTTTTCACAAAAATATTTTATATTTCACAAAAATAAATAAAAATTTCACAAAAATATTTTGTTTTTTACAAAAAAGGGATCCAAAAATTAAAACCTACATCGACCACTGATTTAGGGATTGAGCTCTAAGCGAATGGACATTTTTCGTGAACTAGCGAAAATTTCTGCTTTGGAGTATTTAATGTTATTTGCTTTATTCCTGTGGAACAAGTGACTATTTTTTGGACTGTTACAGAGCATTAATCGAATAGTGACTTTTAGTGCACGACTAACAGCTTCAACTGTTTCCAGAATATTCGAAGAATTAACACTACTATTGGACTCTTTGAAAATTTTCGTTTTAATAACAGAACAGTTTTGTTGTACTTATTCGAGATGTTCAAAAAATGTTTGGTATTGTCAAGGAGGTTCCATATTAAAGCTGTGACGAAAATGGTCGCCAATTGAATTATATTTATTTAAACGTTTTAATTATTCAATTAAAAAGAAATCATTTAAATATAGTGCCCAGTGAAGCGGGCAAAGCCTGTTAGTTTCTTCCTAATTGTATATTGAACAAAATTTTATTCAAGCAATGTGGGGTAAAAAAAGGGCTAGATTAACATAGCTACGGAATAAATTATAAGTGTTACCAGGCACGGATACGGTAGCATTTAAAAAAAAATAATTTGCAAAATTTTTATCATTATTTTCACTGATTTTTTTTTTTTTTTTTTTTTTTTTTTTTTTGTGGCATTTTCTTGATACATTTTTAAAAATATTGGTCTGATTGAAGGACCTTCTACGCCATAGGCTAGGTTGATAATTGTTCTACTATAAAAGGAAAGTTTTCTGCTTGGCTCTCAAAGACAGACAAAAAAAAAAAAAAAAAAAAAAAAAAAAAAAAGGCACCCTTTTGGATAATAGTAACTATAAAAATGTTTTTATTGATTTGTTAGACAGAATGTAAATTCGCAATAAAAGGAACAGAAATCGTAGTGTTCAAAAGTAATGGGTAATATTTTTATTTAAAAATATATAGAGAGATTGCAGAACTCGCCACAATATTTAAAATTATTTGAATTGGTTAAGTCTTCAGACGAAATAACTCAGAAAAAGAGCAGCATAAAATCAGCCACGTACCAGTGAAAATAAAGTATTTTTTTTTTTTTTTTTTTTTTATTTCTGTATAAAATATAAAATATTATTTTGAGCATATAGTGTAAACTCTTCCACTTAAAAGTTCTCAACACTAATATTTTAGAAAAATTATTTTTTTATTAATGCACATTTTTTCTTTCTTTTAATTGCAGAATTTTAGTCTTGAAAAGAAAGCAAAAATATTTTTTTCAGAAAGAGCGGTGTTAACAAATAATCAAGAAATTTATCAATTAAAGTGTTAATGTAAAAATGATCCCTAATTAAAGTAAAAAATAAACGTATTTTTCATAAATGATTTTTTTCCCATTCATACTCTTATCCGTTTTCAGTACTAACTTGTAATCAGAATCAAGGAAGAACAATGTTTTCTAAATTTTTAGTTTATTAAATAGTTTTTATTCGATTAATTGTCGAGGTCCGAAAGGCATGGATGCTTCCTTTATGAGCATAAGTAAATGTTTCATGTGGTGCTTTACATCAGATCAAAATTACGGCCTCTTAATACTTATAAATATCCATTTAATTCGATTCTTTATTTCCTTGATAAGTATATTAAAACTGAAATGAAATCGGTGTTTGAATCCTTAGAAAACATAATCATAACGAACATTTTTAGAAAGAAACATTAATTTTATTGTTTTTGAAAAGCCGTAACTTTCATTTAATTAGTAATTGATCATTCAAAATTTGTAAAACTGAATAACTATCAAAAATTCATTCTATAATGCTTTGAATAACAAAAAATAAAAACGGAAATAGAGATACTACTACTACTACTACTAATACTACTACTAATATTAATAATAATAGTAGTGAGTGTGTGTGAGAGAGAAGCCTTACATTGAAAACTTAACAGGACATTGGATTACACATGAAAATAAAGAAATGTCATTGACTTTCGACAATATAAAATTATAATATTATTGCAAATCAGTTAAAGGATTAATGTAGCATAACTTAATGGTATTTTTATTATAAAATATTCCGCTTATTGTAAAATATGTTTTTATAAGAGTAAATAAAACTGCGAAAATATTTGCTACAGGGCTATAAACATTCGTTCATTTTATGTATTGTTATTGCATAACATTATATATTTTTATTATTTGAAAATAATGGCAACTTTAAAAGAGAAGACTACTGCAGTTATTATATTTAAAATAATAGTAATAACAACAACAACAACAACAACAACAACAATATTTTAAACAAATAAAGAAAATAGAAGAAGACTTCTGAATGAAAAAAAAAAAAAAAAAAATTCCTAACACACACACATATACACATACAAAAGAAAAAAAAATCATTTTTGTAAATACTCATAAAATTTTCTAAAGACTTTAAAAAAAAAAAATGATAAATGCATTAAAAATAATAAATTATATATATATATATATATAATAAACTAGTGTTCCATTTCCTGTATTGCTCATAGAAAAAATAACGAAAACATTTTTAATTTTTAGTAACTTTTGCTTTAAAACAAATTTGGAAAATATTACTTTTTAAGTATAAAAAGCAGTTTAAGTACACTCTGAGCAAGCTCCAAAAACAAATAAATAAATAAATCTTTTTAATCTTAACTACTAATATATTTAGAGAAAATAGTGCTACAGAAAAATAAATGTGCTTTTGAATTAGGATAATGTTATTTTATTTATTTATTTAATTTCAAATTGTTCAAAGGAGATATTTTTTGTAAATGCATTACGAAACTTCATAAGAAAATGGAGAAAAAATGCAGCCTAAAGTTTTTTTTTAGGGAAGGCGTGGGGGAATGACAGTAACACTGATAAAATTTTGTAGCATTTAAAACCTGATTTGTAAAGACATTTAAGAGAAAAAAATTTCTTGTAATAGTAAAGTTTTCTTTTCATTTTCCCACTTTTTCATTTATTTATTTTTTTTTTCTATGAACTTATATCATCTATAAAATTGTAAAAGGAGAGATTAAAAAGACCATTAAGATAAAATAGCGCCCATCATAATTTTTTAAATGCAGTCCTGGTATGTTACGAAGAAAAAAAAATAATAATAACATAAATAAAAATAAAGAGACATACATTTAAAGAGAATATATATATATATTGAACGTTCTTCCAAAAAAGAGAAGGAAAATCACGAGTTCACACCAATATAAGTGTATTAGAAGTCATTGATACGTAATATAAAATTTTTGTATAATATATTATATATTAATACATTATAAATGTTTTTAGTAGAATGTTTAATTTTAAGGTTAAAATTTCTATTCAATGTTATGTATTTGTTTTAACAAAAAATTCTCATTAAAATTTATAATTTTTGTCGAATTTTATTGTCCTAATTAAATTATATAAAAAACTAACCTTTCATTCTATCAGTATTCGCATCGCCTTGGGTCCACTCAGTCGCGCTCCATAAACGTCTGCCTATATGTCAAGATATGATCGAATATTAGTTTCATATGCGAATTTAATTCGCTTAAGTTTAATTTATTTTTTTAATTATAGAAAAATAAATAATGGATATTAATAAATTTATTACAAAAAGTGTAATACTAGTTATTAAAGAGCCATCGCTATTAATCCCTTTTCTTTAAAATGATTATGTGTACACTGGCGATTCAGGGCCCGATTAACTTCATGTGAGGCCCGGAGCACACATATTTTTTAGCCGCCCCCATCTCACTTAAACAAAATTTTCGGTTACGATATTCATAAATTGAAAGCAGAATTTGTTGAAAAAAATATACAAAAAATGGGTTTTAGGGCGCGATAATCAGGTACTGTGACGACTATTAAAAATGCAACACCGTGAGACATAGTTGCCAAATTTAAGCATTTTAAATACAACTATTTTTATAGAGAATTTTTTGCATTCTTTAAAGAATAAAATTCCTTATAGAAATAAAACAACACAAACTGTAACGAGTAAATGAATAAATAAATAAATAAATAAATAAAAAATATTTTTTTCGTTTTGGAATAAAGCACGGTCTTTCATTAGACGAACTAAGTAAGCATAACTTATGCAAACAAAGCGGCATGGCTTGCACCATGTCTGCCTACTTTGTTCGTCTGACATTGGTACATTAGTCTCTCACTGTGTGTTCCAAACTGCGTGGTTATAGGGATTTTTGTTCCCACAGAAGAAATAAAATTGCCTACGGTCCTCCTAGGGCACAAAACTGTAGTTAAATTTATTAATAGGAGATATATAGAAAATTGTATTTAAGATTGTTTTTAGGAAAGCTTAAAATGAAAAATTAAAATTAAAATTAAAATTAAAACAATAATATAAAATAATAAATAAGATAATAATAATAATAATAATAATTACATTTAATTAACAGAGAAAAGTAAGTTAACGGATGTAGTGTTAAAATTTATATTTAATAAATGAGTAACGTTCGTTTAAGGTATCAAAAATATGTTTTAGCTTATTATAATTATCTGGATTCAATAATATTGCTTTTAAGTTTTGTCTTATTGTTTTATTATTATTAAATATACATATATATATATATATATAAGTACAGGGCCCGAAATTTCAACTTAGATTACACTCGCTGAAAGAAAAAGTTACTCGCCACAAAATATGATTAACTTACTCTATTTTTTACGTATAAGGTGACTAGAATTTTTTATTGGAAAAATAGGAGAAACTACACAGTTTCTTTTATTTATAAGAAAATAGAAGGCATTCAATTTTGAAAAAGAGGTCATTTTAGAGGACACAAAATTGAATGAATATGATTATAAAAGTCGATTCAAAAGCTACTTTACACAAGTGGTGGAAACATTTTTGTCCCAAATGATGAATTAGGATCAGTACACAATAATTTAAATTAACAATATACGGATGCGAGAGGAAAAATCCCTAATTTTTATAAATGTCACTGGACAATATAGATTTTTTTTTTTTTTTAAGTTAATGTTCACCGGTCGACACAGCCGATCAAGCATCCCAGTTTTTGTGAAATTTTTGAAATTAAGGACAAAATCCTTTTCATTTGAAAAGGAGGACAGAGGACGAAAAACATAAAAAAAAAAAGGACTTTTTAGTCCTGTAATTCTTTTTTCGCTTAAGAAGGCAGAGCGTTGGAAAAGAAGACTGTACTCTTAAAAAGAGGATATCTGGTCAACTTCCCTAAGATCAGACAGATTATACGTTTTAAAATCAATTTTTTTTTTTTTTTTTTTTTTAATAGCACCGTGTACTGTAAGAATTCTATCTATATTTAGACTGAAATTTTACTCGCCACAGTAAAATTTCCACTCGCCAATGGCGAGCTGGCGAGCGAAAATTTCGCGCCCTGATAAGTATATATATTTTTTTAATTAATGAACATTTTCGAATATATAATGAAAAGGGCTACCAAATTTTTTAAAAGTGTGCAAACTTTTTTCTCAAATATTAACCACATTTTCCTACATTTTCACCACTTAATCTTTGGTTATAACCCTCATGTCCATAATTTTATATATGAATGTTACAGGGTTAGTAAATATCAAGATAATTGTAATGTTTTGGGAAATGCGGTAAGGCGGGATTTAATGTTAGATTTAGCAATAAACATTCATCCAATGTATTCACAGTATTTATTTATTTATTTATTTATTTATTTATTTATTTTTTTTTTTTTTTCTGCATACTTGACAACCTAACCAGGAAGATTGTTAGTCACGCCCTTTTCCGCCTATTTTTTCACACTAGTCTTTTTTTAGAGTATTTTTCTTCTTATTTAATCGTAAAAATATTTGAATAAAATTACTCTAAAAATTAATTGGTGTACAAAAAGGGACGAGAGCTAACAATCTTCTGGGTTAGGTTGGCAAGTATGTTTTAGTAACAGTATCACATGACAAACGGAAGAATTGGCACTCATGGGTAATTGAATTATCTGCCAAAATTGAAAAGGCAAAAATAATGAATGTAAACAATTATACAATATTTATATTTATATATATATATATATATATATATATAATAAGATACTAAAAAAAAATTGACCGTAGAAACACAATTTACTAAGATTATTATTATCGTTGTTATTGCGAATGAGTAAGATGGTGATTATAGTTAGAAAAGTCTTTGTATATAGAATATAAAATATATGTAGTAAAACATATATATATATTAGGGGGACCGGAAAATAATGTCGTTTTGAATTAATAAAATGAAACCGGAAATTTTTGTTTAACAGTGTTTACATGGTACTTTACAAATAACCATCTTGTAAGTTACCTAAGAATATCTTAAATTTTATCCAGGATAAAATTTCGATGTCAGTATTTTAATTCAAAATGACATTATTTTCCGGTCCCCCTAATTTATAGTAGATAGTATATATAACAGAAATATCCTTGTGTGTGTGTCTGTCACAACATTTAAATTGAATTACCATACCTGTTAACTTACTCATATATGCCAACTTGTAAGGTTTTTCAACACCCCTATTTCTTTGCAAATATATGTGTGTGTGTGTGTGTGTGCTTAATCACAGAAAACTGCTAAAAATCTTATTAAAAATTTCCAGTTGTAAAAAATTGCACAATTTAACAGCTATGCTTACTAATTAATATTCTGTCAGATTGTTAGAACTCGCCCCTTTTTTCACACCACTTTATATTTAGAAAAATTTTCAAATGTAATTACGATTCAGTAAGAAGAAAAATAGTCTAAAATAAGACTGGTGTGTAAAAAGGAGCGGATACTGACAATTTTACGGTATATTAATTAATAAATTGGCAGGTAAGCATTGCTCTATATTATAAAATAATGTACTTATTATGCATAAATAAATATTCACATGAAAACTGTAAGAAAGCTATATATATTTTATAAGTTGTATATATTTACGGTTTCATAAAATCTAAAATTGTATACACATAAATCGAGCAAAACCATGTATGCATATTTTCATCTAAAGCACATATCTCCATATCATAATAGAGATAAACTAGAGTTATATTTTTCAAGAAAAACTGTAAATATCGTAATTTGTTTTTCAATGACTTTTCAATCCTTCATATACCGTTAAGTAAAACAAATACATATTATAAGCTCATTAAGTACTTAAGTGTTTATTCAATTTTCTAAAGATATTTATTATTTAGTACATGATGGATAAATTTAATTAAAAAAAAATAAGAAGAAGAATTACATTAATTTTTAGTATGAAAGATTAATCTATTTAATAAATAGCTTCTATCAATGAATTACCCATTTAAAAGAATTTCGAGTTTTGATATAAAAATAAAATATAAAATATGTGGATTTTAAATATCATGGGCTGTAATACTTAAAAAAAAAAAGACATTAAAAAAAAATAAGTATTTATACTAAAGTATTTAAAAAAAAATATATATATTTGAATAACTTACGCAAATGAAATGCAGATGCAATTTTAACATTCTTAAAAAAAAAAAAAAAAAAAAAAAAACTGCATCTAAACACAGTTGACTACATTAAAAAAAAAAAAGCTCTTTAGATTTTTTTCTTAAGTAAATATTTTTATATTTCACTTTTCTGTTACATAGTATGTTGCTTCCCCCCCCCCCCCACCCTCTCTTTTATAAAAAAAAAAATAAAAATAAGGTAGAATGATCGGTAGAAAATAAAATACAAAAAAGTATTTCGCAGCCTAAAACATCAGACAGTATGTTTAAAAATCTCCAGTGATATATATGTGTGTGTGTGTGTGTGTATTCTTATCGTATTAAAATAGAAATAAAGATAAAGTTTAGATATAGCATGTTAAATTTTATGTGCAATTGTAAATTTATCAGACAAATATATATTTCTTCTAATACATTAAATAAATATTTAGTAAACAATCCATAAATAAAATAAACACTGATTTTCCATTCAAATTATAAATTAATTTTTATTGACTCTATTATTTAAAAAATGAATTAGTACAAATTTAAGGATATATAATCATGTATAATAAAAAAGGAACAATTATATTTCAAGTTTTCAAAAAAGCAGGGGTATTTTCTAGAAGTATTTAAAAATTAAAATTATGTATATATTACTTACTATTTGGAAATGGTGATTAAAAAAAAAAAAAAATGTTTTCAATATTATTTATTATTTATTTTTTTTTTTTCATCATTAATATTATCATTAACGCAACACATTTTTATTCATTTATTTTATGGTATATTATTTTTTCTTCTTTCCTTTTCATTAGAATTTGCAATTTTTGAACTCAGCTTTTTGTGTTCCAATTAAACAAACAAACAAGCAAACAAAAAACTTTCTTTTCCCCGTGATTATTATTATTATTATTTGTTTTATAATTTTGCTTTTCATAGTATATTTTCTTGTCATTTATTTTTACGAAACTTCTTTTAGTCTTGTATATTTAAATTTTACCTTTTTGCTGAAAGAATATTTTGTCTTTGAATATTTTTTTTGTTTGTCTTTACTTTCATTGTATTAGCCATGTTTTGTTCCTATACGCACATTTTCTATCATTCTGGCTTTTTTTTTTTTTTTTTAGTAGATTTAGAACATTTAACTTTTACTATTGATGAATACTATGTAGTTTTTTTTTTTTTTTTTTTTTTTTCAATTTTAATATAATTTGTTGGTATTTTCACGAAGTTGAATATTTAAGATCTTGTTCTATACTAGTTTAAAAATCTTTTTCTGATATGCATATTGTATCTGTTTCTGAAATGGATGTTTTGTTAATAGGTATAAGCTTAATTCAAAGTCAAGAGTTGTGGTGTTATGCTTTTACGATTGATCTGAATTTTACGTTCGATCGTAAGTATGGACGATCAAATTACCAACGATCTTGACTTAGTATTGCGGTGTCTCAAGGAAAAGTCTGTCGTGGGTAGTAAGTAACAAACCAGACAACTGGAGATGAGGAGTTAGTTATGTTGTGGATTGCCCGCATCCACTTACAAACTAATAAACTGATAAGTTTAATCTTGAACCGAAAAGATAGTCGCGGATGTAATTTTTCAGAAATTCAACTTTGAAAAAAAAAAAAAAAAAAAAAAAGAATTGAAAATTTTATAGCATTCTTATTTTTTCAATAACTTGTCAAAGTTAGATTCATAAAGATTTAGTTAAAGCGTTTTTTTATGGAATATAATTGGAGTGCAAGATTAGACTAAAAATCATTTCATGTGCAATGTGCCAGTTTACTTGCAATATTACACAGTAACAAACACTCCCGATTTTCTAGTATCATTTATATATATATATATATATATATATATATATATTTGTTTGTAAAGAAAATATTATAACTAAATTTGACGAAGATAATTATAGAGAAATAGTGGGGTTTGTTAATCGGGAGAGTTGGCAGCTATAGTATACAAAGAAATTTTTTCTCATAAACAGGTGGCGTTCCGTTATATTTAAAGATAACATATGATGCAATCTGCACCTACAAGCACATGCAAAAGTGTATATCTCTCTGTAGAAACAAGGAAAAAAAAAGAAGACGAAGAAGAAGAGGAAACATTACGATACCTTCTTAACGATACATTTTCTCTCTTTTCTTTTTTTTTTGACATTCTTCTTTATCTTTTTTCTTTCTTTCTTTCTTTTTTTTTTTTTTTCTTTGCTTGGAGTCACAGATTGAATTTTAATTGTAATAACAATGAAAAGCGTTTTCCTTGATTTATTTAACAAACACTTTTAAACAAACTGCCTTAGGTAAGACGCAGCGCTCCCTATTGATTTAAACTATTACATATTTTCGGTTTACGTAGAGCTCATTTTTCGTATTACATGCTTGTAAAATTATGTTTCTTTGGGAGCCACTAACCGGTTCTAAGGCAGTCTGAATAAGCGAGTTTTAATTATAAAAAACATTACGGAATATACTACACATTACACAATGATCTCAGACTTCGAAATCAGCGCTTTCAGTAGAAACGGTTAAATAATAATAATAATAATAATTGAAAATAAAATAAAATAAATAAGTGACATCAGCTTAGCAAAATTGAAACTTAGCAGGAAAAGAAATTTAAATTTATTAAATTCATTTATTACATTCACTAACATCCGAGAAACCGTATAGGAGTTATGTATTGAGAGAAATTTATTAAGTGACTAAATGTTTATGACCTGTGGTTCCGATTTCAGCATTTGGTCATAGATTTCATTATTATTTTCATTATTATTTTAGAATATGTTATCTGATAATAAAAAATAAAATGAAATAGAGAAAGAATAGAAAAATTTCATGAATTATAATAATTTTGTCCCAATAAAAAGTAATTTCCTCGATGCAGTAAGCTAATTTTGAGAAAAAAATACGTTGCAATTTTCTCTAACGGTTTCACAATTATCATTTACGATTTATTATAATTAAACAAGTTTCTTCTCCAATTAAAAAAAAAAAAAAAGAAAAAGAAAGAAAGAAAGTTAGAAAGTTAGAAACTTTTTTGACAAAGAACATTATCTAGGAGTCGTTTAAAACGATCAAATAACACGTTTTTATCAGTAAAAAGGGATTTAAGTGCACACAGGGTGATTATAATTAAACGTTCGTTATAAACAGCATTCTGAGATAAAACGGACAAGTGGACTGCAATCAAATTTGCTACATGGACAATGCATTTGCTTTGTGAGATACAAAAAAAAAAAAAAAAAAACCTTAATTTGATTTGGACATGTGAAGAGAATGAATGAAGAAAGACTGCCAAAGAAAGTTATGGAATTCAAATCAATGAGGAAAAGAAATATAGGCAGATCTAGGAGAACCTGAATGGAAGATATTACCCAAGCCATTACAAAATTGGGTATTAATCAGAATCTATGCCTGGACAGAACCCAATGGAAAAAAGTCCTGGAGTTCGGAAAGAGACGACAGCCTCCATAAACCGATTATATATATAAGGTTTTATTATTTTAAGTTTTCTTTTTCCATGCAAAGCGCCGTCTGATAGATATTTTTTAATTTCTTCTAAAATCCATGAGCACATTTTATTAAACATGTAGACATAAAATTTGGGTCAAATAGCTCACCCGTTTCTGCTATAAAAAGCCGTTTATATCAGAAGTTTAATTTAGAAACACACTGTACAGAAATTGTAAGTTTGATTTAAAAAAAATTTTGTCACCTATATTTTACATTATCTTTCAATGCATCAAGTAACTTTTATAGTAATAAAAATAATAATAAACAGTAAACAGTGTTAATTAGTGTAATCATAATGATTAAATTATTATTTTTAAAATATATTTTATGAAAATGTTTTATCTGCACGAAACTATCATATTATACTGTCATATTAAATATGCGTGAAATTAATCTATTGCTGTTTGGTTTTAAATAATTTTTTGTCACCTTTATTTTACATTTTCTTTCAATACATCGAGTAACTTTTATGATAATAATAATAAACAATAAACAGTGATAATTAGTGTAATCATACTGACTTAATTATTTTTTAAAATATATTTTATGAAAATGTTTTATCTGCACGAAACTATCATATTATACTGTCATATTAAATATGCGTGAAATTAATGTATTGCTGTTTGGTTTCAAATAAGTTTTTGTCACCTATATTTTAAATTATCTTTCAATACATCGAGTAACTTTTATGATGATAATAATAATAATAATAAACCGTAAACAGTGATAACTAGTTTAATCATAATGACTTAATTATTTTTTTAAATATATTTTATGAAAATGTTTTATCTGCACGAAACTATATTAAATGTGCGTGAAATTAATGTATTTCTGTTATAGTAAATTTACTAAAATAAAGAAAAGTGCACTATTATTTAAAATATATATATATAAAACATTGAATGACGTATGTTTTATATTACAAATTAGATGAATGGTTTTGTATGCCATGAAAATTAAGGAAGAACGTTCTGGCCCAAATAAACATACAGGAAAAATTATTTCATTTAAGAATTTAAAGTTTATGCGATATTAAACTAAGGCGAACAGGTATCATACAGTCTTAAATTTTCTAAATATTATTTCGCCGTTATCTACAAACATTTGTTTACATATTAACTTTTTTAATTTTAGTTATGGCAAAATGATATTTTTTAAAAAGTGATAAGGAAAGTAAGAACCATACATTTATTCATTTTATTTATTTTTATTTTTATTTTTTAATTCATATGGAGAAAAACTATGATTGCGAAATAAATGTGGAATAATAACATAGTTGCAACCATTTTAATTTATTCCAGAGAATTTTAAGTCCTAACTTTATTCCATAACACTTCTTTTTAAAGAGTAATTTTTTCTTACTTTATCGTACTTATATATTAGAGAAAAATATTCTAAAAATAAAATGGTGCGAAATAAAGGCAGAGTTGAAAATGCCCAGGAATAAATTAAAAAGTTGACAACTACGTACATAACTGCCAATATTTTAATCTATTCCGGTACATTTTTAGCTCCGCCTTTATTTCGCACCACTTTATTTTTAGAATATTTTTTTCCAATATATAACTATGATAAAATAAGAAAAATTTACTGTTAAAGAAAAAAAAAAAAAAAAAAAGTGGTATGTAATAAAGGTGGAGCTAAAAATGCTCCTGAATAAATTAAAATATTGGCAGCTATGCTCTGTATTAATATAAAAATAAAATATTACTTTAGATTCCATTTTCATACTTACCATTTAGTACATGAACTGTTATGTTTGCTGGATCTGCGTATGAGGGCTGGCAGGAATAGTTGCCTGAATCTGAGGACTGAGCTGAAAAGATCTGCAGCCTACTAATTGTGGTGGGTCCTTTATCCGTTGTCACTTTGATGCCTCCTCGTTGGGAGTCATAGTTAATCATTCTGTCGTCATGGTACCAGAAGACGTAGACCGGTGGAGTAGCATTCTCAGTGACGATGCACGTGAGATTAATGTTGCTCCCGCTCTGGACGTAGAGAAGTGGTCCTTCTGGAATTGTTGCTTTAGCAACTGAAAGGAAATGGGAGAAAAAAGCTTAAAAAACAACAAATAGTTTATATTTTTTAAAATAAAGCTTTTATAAATAACTTAATAAATATTTGATAAACACATACAATAGCATACCTGCCAACCATCTCATTAATATTCGGAAGAATTTTTGTACCCACCTTTTTTTTCACACCAGTGTTTTTTTTTTAGAGTAATTTTATACTTATTTAATGGTAACTACATTTGGAGATATTTACTTTAAAAAACAAGTGGTGTGGAGAAAGGGACATGTACTAAAAATTAAGATGTTGGCGGGAATGCAATAGCAGAAATTGAAGGAGACTTTAATTTAAATACCACTTTATTTTATAATAATCTTCTGTAAACATCTGTAGCATTTTTTCGATCAATAGCAGGAAGATTTCCCTTAGTGATATTCAAAAAGGAGACTACTTTACTCTGTGTACAAATATTTAGGCACAAGACATGTTATTTTTAGCAATATTTCATGGTTCGTTCGAACCCGCCCTTTTGTAAGGTTTCTTCCCCCAAAATTTTATTTCTAAATTATTTCTAAAACACAAATAGATGCTTAAAAACACTGATATATATATTTTTTAACCCATTACTATTCGCTATAGACAGCGCCACCTGCTACAGATTACGCACTTTTTATTCAACTGTCACCAATAATTTCAAGAAGTGATATAATCGACGTTTCTTTGATATTATTCGCCTGTTTTGTATATCGAATGCCACTTCTAAAAAATTTTGGTGGCTATCGAATAAAAAAATCTGGCAACACTGAAGGTTGGGCGGCAAATCGACTAACTAGCGACTACTAACGGGTTAATTTCTTAAAGTACGAAACATTAACCAGCCTATTTCTTGGGGGGATCATTTATGGTTAAAAATAATTAAAAGTTAAATTATTTTTAAAACGCACTAAATACAGTAAAAACGTGAGTAGAAAGTATGCCTGCTTTCATTTTACACAAGTAAATAATGATAAGATTATGAATAAGGCGTAATTTTGGATCTTTTATTGTTATTATTATTATTATTATTAAATAGTGCTACATTTCAACTATCTTCAAAAGCAGTTTATTACGATAAATAATGGGGTGGAGTCAATAATTTTAAAACAGAATCCTTTCAAATCGGCTGAAACGGTGATTGAGTGAGTTTTCTTTAAAAATAAATAAAATATTAAAAAAGTTTCTGCGATTTGGAAAAAGAAATAAAATAAAATAAAGTTTATCAGTTAAATATGTCTGCAGTTTTCGAAAATGTCTTCAAAATTAATTTAAGACATACAGAAGCCAAATAACGCACAGCTACAAATGTTTACTGTTTTTGGCTACGAGAAAAATTTTAAAGAAATTTTTATATATTTCAGTAATAGTTTTTAGCAGCGCTGACAGCACGTCGGTACATCTTTATTTAATAAACATCACTAACTTTGAAAAATAATATTTGATATATATGATCAAGGAGGAATGATATAAAAGGAGATAACATATCCGGAAAAAACATGAAGCCGAAATCATAACCGCAGTAGCCATTAAGCAGCACAATTGTTTAAAAAATTCTGCATTGTTATTGTGAAATTCTGTAATATAGATCATTCGATACGAAAGTCATTATAATTATAGAGCTGTCAAATACGCTGAGCAATCTCAAAGCTGTCAAATACACTGAGAAAAAAAATTCTTTAATTGACATCTAGAATCTAAATTGTAGCTTTAGAAAAAATAGTTCTATGCCATCCTTATAAATTCTAGTCCCTTTGAAAGTGAGTTTTAGAAACCCCTATTAGAATTCTAGAGCGTTTGCCTATATTATCGAGGGCAAAGTTATTTAAAAATCTCTGCAAATAAATACGAATACAATAGGCGGGTTTCAGCAAATATAACTTTGGTTTATTAGCAAATTCTAGAAAATCAAGCGAGAATTTCTCGCAATACAAAACATTCAGAATATTGTTTCACCATCTGGAAATGCGTAGACTTGAAATTCTCGATCATTTCGTCTATTCAGTTTGTTGGCTTATGTGCATAGCTTGGAAATCTATATTTCTAGTTAAGGGATTTATAAAATGACCACTTATTTATTCTAATGAAGGCGGTATACATTTTTTCTCAGTGTGCATGTCAAATAAAAAAGTAACACAGCTATAGTCCATGTTTCAGTAGACTCAATATGTCTCCCACGGCAGCCATTGCTGTAGACATCTTTAATGCTCACCAGTTAACTTCATTTACTCTGCGTGCTGATATGGGGTAATCCAACACTTATCATAACATTACTCTAAATATATGGCAGTCTGTTAAATAGACATACTCTTAGACAAATATTACAATGAAAAATTAGTGATGGATATTGAAAAGAAATGTCTTCAAATGTTGGCAACACTGGTTTTCACCGATAGAGTATTTTCAGTCACGTGACCAAACCCTTAGCAACAACCTTAGTAACGCTATCAAAGGGCAAACATTAGTCTTTTAATACGGCGAAATATATCGAAACTCTTAATGATCAAACACATTCTGAATATATCAAAAACAGATATAGTCAGAAAATAAACTAATTGATAATGTAGATCCATATTCATTAGTAACTGTTAACAGCGATCAACTGTTTCCTCCAGTCAATTTGTGATCTGTCGGAAAATATTTTGTCTATACGACATCTGCTTACACTAGTAGTGATTTCAATGCATATAAAAGTTTACAAGCGTACACCCAATTCTAGTGCGGTTGACTGAAAGAAGTTTTTGGTATAGAGATAAAAGAAAAGTATCTACACGTACTATTGTGTGCCCCACAGTTACGATTTGAGCAGACGACACTTGAGATATACAAGAAAAAGAACAAGTGTAGTCATGCGGCCCATCGCTCTCGCAATGGGCTAAACCTAGCTAGGAACGGGGTAAGTACCAGTCGCAAATTATGTCTCAATCTTTTTATGAATGTCTGTGCTCTACTTTAATACCTCATTTTAGCAATTAAGTAAATTAGAACCAAAGTTATCAATTAAAATAAATAGCGTTAAAAGTAATCTAAATTTAACAAATATCCCTTTTTTTCCCCTAGCATGGCCGACCGAAGCCTCTCACTTAGACCAAGATTTTAATAATTATAATGCACTTAACGATTTATTTTAAGTAAAATTTTGCTTGGTGTCGTTGCTAGTAACTCTTAATTAACTTTTAAAACAGGCTACAAGTTTTTAAACCACTCCAATAATTTGTTATTTAAGAAATAATATTGTAATTTATCCCTCCTTTCTTCCCTCCCTTGTCAACCCAGTTGCAGATTGTCATTGCTTTTTCCCTCCTTCAACGAATCTTTTCCTTGTCAGTACAACATGCTTGTTTCACCAGAAATTCAGTCTAAAGTTTTCCCCCTTTTCCCTATTATGGCTGACAGACGCCTCTCACTTAGATCAGGTTTTAATCAAAATTATAGCAGAAAATGTAATAATCGCGTCGCTATTGTGTTTGGAAACTATGCTAGTATCCCTAAATTAACATTTCAGTCAGGTTTGATCCACCCAGGTCGCTTTAAATTTAAACAAATTAAGAAATAAAAATGCATATTATCCCTAACTTCTTCCCTTCTCTATCAGTCAAGTACCATCTCAGGCAATCTTTTCCCTAAGCATTTCAATAACTTCCCTACTAGCTAAAACTTGAACCAAAACTAAACAGCGGTTGCCACTAAAAATATAGTGAATAATTTTCTTGAATAATCTGATCGGCCGAACTAACGACTTCTAACGAATCCAAACAAAAACAAAAATACTCTAAAGCAGACTTAGGAAAACATCAATGTGCTCACAACTCAATCCTCTTTCCTATTAAAACCAGACCTAATAAAACAATGCAAACCAAGCAAAATCCTTAAAACATAAACATCAACGCTTAGAAACAACCAAATAAAAAATTCTTCTACACACTCTTGGGGTCTTCAAACTCTTCGCTCTACCCTGGCAGTCCTTTTCACAGCTTTCTTTGAGAGTTCCACATCTTACTCCAATAACCATCCCAGACACAAAATGATTCACTCTTGATTATGAACATAAATTTAAATATTAAATCTTTTACCTACTCCTTTTTTTTTTTTTTTTTTTTTTTTTTTTTCACACTCATTGTTTTTTACCCCTTTTTTACATTATAGGTTAAAATGTTCTAAATTATTACAATCTAAAATGTTGATTCGCTGTCCTTTTTACGATTAATTTTAACATTTGTTTCAGCCCAAGGGACTGTGGGTTGAAATTAAACTGCAATTCAGCTATTACCAACTTTCCGGCACAATGAACACACGTCTTCCTGCTCACATCCCTCATAACTTAGTTTTCGCATTTTGCTAAATTTGTTGTAGAGCATTTTCTTCTGAACTTTTTAAGATTACTGTTCACGATGCTTCATAACGACAATATTTTTCCTGCCCAAAATTAGAAAAAAAAAAAAACTGTATTAAAGCTTTCTGATCATCATTCTAGCTCTTATAATTAAACACCATCTAACTCACAACAAAGCTCTCAACCTATCTTGAACCCAATAACTATACCCTTGCCATGACATTTAACCCTCACAGACCTTTACATTTATCCGTTCCCTCCCTAAACACAATTGTTCTAAAGCATTTTCAACCACAAACTCATCCTTTCCCTCCCTAAACACAATTTTGAAAAAATCGTTCTAAAGCATTTTCAACCACAATCTCAAATTGATACCTATTTATTGACAAAATTAAACGAAAATCACAGTCCGAGTAACAGTGGATTAAAAATTAAACCATAGTTCAGTTCTAGACTACTCTCCTGCACATTGTCTACACACCAGCACACTCACAACTAAGCTCCCGACCTTACCCGCAACCCATCGAGTATCTTTATTGCCAATACACACATCCCACACAGCCTTTTAAATTTATGTTGTGATAAACATTATTCATCATGAACATTATTCTAGACCTCTAATTCCTACTAATTCTGTTAATTTTCCACCCCTCCCATCATGAATTTTGCTATTCAGTTAAAACTGTTCGAATGTATTTTCATCCGCTCTCTCATTTGAGCGCACCATTCAGCGACTGCTTACATTGTCTAATTAGCCCTTTGGACAGCGAGCCGAATTAAAACTCTAGTAAAGCTTTTTGATCATCTTACTCGCACTTCTAATTACACATCATCTCACTCACAACAAAGCTTTCATCCTACCCTAAACCCAAAAAACTTTTCCCTAGCCATGTTACTTGACTCTCTCAATCTTATTCAATTATCCATTCCCTCCCTACTCAGTTTACACAATTTTGTTAAAATCGTTCTAAAGTATTTTTCATTCACAAATTCAAACTGTTACCTTTTATTGACATAACTAAACAATTTTTACAGCTCGAGGGTCTGTAGTTCAAAACAAACCCAAAGTTCAGTCCTAGACTAACTTTCAGCACTTTGTTCACACACTCACATTTAAGCCTCCTCCCTACCTCGCATTCCATTAAGTTTCTTCATTACCAAGATACACATCTCTCAAAAACTGAAAAACTTACTAACTTACTGTTGATTTCGACTTGCCGGACACACCTACCGACTCATTCCTTTATTGTCTCTAAATACTACTCATACTGTTTACTTTTCCACTCCCTCCTAACTATTTCAGGTTTTTTGTCAAAACTGTTCTAAAGCATTTACATCCGTTTCATCAAACGGCTAACCGTTCAGTGATGCATTAAATTAGCTTATTAGCCCTACAGACAGTGGGCCTATTTAATAAACTAGGAAAGCCACCTGTTGACCTTTCCAGCTTTTTTTTTTATTTACACACCATCTTACTCACAACTAATAACATCTAAAATTTTGATTTGCTGTTCTCTCTTTACGATTAATTTTAACATTTATTTCAGCCCAAAGGACTGTGGATTTACACAATTTTGTTAAAATCGTTCTAAAGTATTTTTCGTTCACGAATTCAAACTGTTACTTTTTATCGACATAACGTTTGCTACAGTTCGAGGGTCTGTAGTTCAAAAGAAATCCGAAGTTTAGTCCTAGACTATCTTTCAGTACATTGTTTACACACCAACGCTCTCCATTTAAGCCTTCTCCCTATCTCGCATTTCATTAAGTTTCCTCATTACCAAGACATACATCTCTCATAAACTTATAAACTTAATGTTGATCTGTACTTTCCGGACACACCTACCGACTCACTCCTTTGTTGTCTCTAAATGCTACTCATACGGTTTACTTTTCCACTCCCTCCTAACTAAATTCCAACTATTTTGTCAAAACTGTTCTAAAGCATTTACATCCGCTTCATCAAACGGCTAACCGTTCAGTGATGCATTAATTTAGCTTATTAGCCCTACAGACAGTGGGCCTATTTAATAACTAGTAAAGCCACCTGTTCATCTTTCCAGCTCTTTTATTTACACACCATCTTACTCACAACTATTAACATCTAAAATTTTGATTCGCTGTTCTCTTTTTACAATTAATTTTAACATTTGTTTCAGCCCAAAGGACTGTGGTTTTACACAATTTTGTTAAAATCGTTCTAAAGTATTTTTCACTCACAAATTCAAACTGTTACCTTTTATCGACATAACTAAACGTTCACTAGAGTTCGAGGGTCTGTAGTTCAAAACAAATCCAAAGTTCAGTCCTAGACTAACTTTCAACACCTTGTTCACACACCAACACACTCACATTTCAGCCTTCTCCCTATCTCGCATTCCATTAAGTTTCTTCATTAACATGACACACATCTCTCATAAACTTATTAACCAAATGTTGATTTTGACTTGCCGGTCACACCTACCGACTCACTCCTTTGTTGTCTCTAAATGCTACTCATACCGTTTAATTTTCCACTCCCTCCTAACTAAATTTCAGCTATTTTGTCAAAACTGTTCTAAAGCATTTACATCCGCTTCATCAAACGGCTAACCGTTCAGTGATGCTTTAAATTAGCTTATCAGCCCTACAGACAGTGGGCCTATTTAATATACTAGTAAAGCCACCTGTTCACCTTTCCAGCTATTTTATTTACACACCATCTTACTCACAACTATTAACATCTAAAATTTTGATTTGCTGTTCTCTTTTTACGATTAATTTTAACATTTGTTTCAGCCCAAAGGACTGTGGATTGAAATTAAACTCTAACTCAGCTAACATACCAACTTTCCGGCTCTACGAACGCACACAGTCCTACTCACATTAATGCTCATTTCCCTCATAGCACAGTTTTCGCACTCTGCTAAATTTCTTCTAGAGCATTTTCATCTGAACTTTCTAACAATTTACTGTTCACTATGCTTTAAAGCTACAATTTTTGTCCTGCCCAAGTAAAAACTCTTTTAAAGCTTTCCGATCATCATTCCAGCTCTTATAATTATACACCATCTAACTCACAACAAAGCTCTCAACCTATCTTGAACCCAATAACGTTACCCTTGCCATGTCATTTAACCCTCACAGACCTTTACATTTATCCTTTCCCTCTCTAAACACAATTTTATAAAAATCGCTCTAAAGCATTTTCAACCACAAACTCTAATTGTTCCTACTTATCGACATTATTAATAGTAATTCACAGTCCGAGGAACAGTGGATTATAATAATAATAATAAATAAATAAATAAGTAATAATAAAAATAAATAAATAAATAAATAAAATAAAACCAAAGTTCAGCTATACCAACTTTCCTGCACATCGTCTTCACACCAACACACTCACATTTAAGCTCCCGACCTATCCCGCAACCCATCAAGTATCTTCTTTGCCATTACACACAACCTTTTAAATTTATGTTGGTTTTCTTCATGAACATTATTCTAGACCTGCTGGTCATACCTACCATCTCACCCCTTTGTTGTCTCTAATTCCCATTCATTCCGTTTCATTTCCCTCCCCTCCCATTATAGTTTTTGGTATTCTGTTAAAACTGTTCTAAAGCATTTTCATCCCCTTTCTCATTTGAGCTTACCATTCAGCGACAGTTTACATCGGCTAATTAGCTCCTTGGACAGTGGACCCAATTATTAACTCTAGTAAAGCTTTCTGATCATCGTATTAGCACTTTTAATTACACACCATCTGACTCACAACAAAGCTGTCATCCTACTCAAAACACAAAAACGTTTCTCTTGCCACGTTTCTTGACTCTCACAATCTTTTTGAATTATCCATTCCCTCCTTACTCTGTTTACACAATTTTGTTAAAATCGTTCTAAACCATTTTTCATTCACATAGTAAAACTTTCACCTTCTATCGACTTAATTAAACAATTTTTTACAGCTCGAGGGTCTGTAGTTCAAAACAAATCCAAAGTTCAGTCCTAGACTTACTTTCTACACTTTGTTTACGCACCAACACACTCACAATTAAGCTCTCAGCCTAACCCGCATCCCATTTCAGCACATCATTTACACACCTTCCGGTCAAGTTTTAAACCAGTCACGTAATAAAATAACTAATTTCTTTGCCACTAAATTCAACCTTTCCTATTAAAGCTTTTGAAGTGGTTGATCATACGAACAACTCTCAACGAAAGCTTGTCCAGTTATTCCTTTTAGCACATTACTTTAGTGCTCGCCTTCCCCTTCCTTGGGGCTCCAAGGGTTCGGACTTGGCAACCACTCCCCCCCCTCCCAGGCTCTTCCTTCAGCCTAATTTTAACATAATTCTTTCGATGACTCCAACTGCCATCTCCCCCTTCCTCACTCTAGCACCGACACCATTGACCTAACCTAATCTCATTCTGCCAAATCTCATACTCTTCAACTAATCTTCCCCTTTCTGAGCTCAGACTTCCCCCTATTATTAATTTTTTTTTTTATTCTCTCTCTCTCTCTCTCACCACTCAAGAACAATTCTCTAAACTCTAAACCCATCCAATTCGAACTAAAATTAAAATCCTCATAAACCTACCTTTTTTTTTTTTTTTTTTTTTTTTTTTTTGAGACATGGTGCGACTGGGAAAGCCCCATCCATCCATCTGGAAGTTTTCTTTTCTTTACCAATAAGTTTTTAATTCTATTCAAATAGAATTCTTTCAATCAACAAAAACAGCTTTTCTCAAAGCTCTTCAAAAACCTGAAATATCAAAACTATTTCTCATTACAAGACAATCATGTCTGATGTTGGTGAAGAGACCCCAAACAATGAAGAGGTGCTGCTGTCGGAGGTGGACAGCGATTTCGAGCCTCCAACCACCAGATCCAGATCAAAGGTACCACAGGTTTTCTTCAATAAGAAAGAAAATTTTAGGACGTACACTTCCATCCAAGAAATAGCCAATGAAGCCATCAATATCATAATGAAGGTTAAGAACAATAAAATCACCCCAGCTCCACTAATCTTATTCAAACACGCCTTCCAACAAATAAAGGCACTAGACAACAGCAGACCATCAAACACCCAGTCAACCTCTTCTATCACTCAAGTCCAACAAGCACCCCATACTACGGATGGAGCCACACAAGACACATCCTCCCTGCAAGATCTCCGCACACTGATAACGGACAACATTGCTGGATTAGACCAAAAATTAACAGAAATTAAAACTCTACAGGAAAGAATAAATGAAAGAATCCTGCAGGAAAATTCAAGCTCTTCCAAAGAACCACCTCCACATCTGGATCCCGACAGAATATCACCCAGTTTCTCACAGGTAGCAGCCAACAGCACCAACAATCAACGCCCTATTGAAGCACAACCTCCCCAAAATAAAAACTTGTCAACAAAGCAAACATTCAAAACCTTCCAAATAGCCCTAAATACATACCAAGCTTTCAAGAAAATAGCTTACGTAACAACAACCAACTCCACAAAATCAGGCTCTCAAATCATGAACTACATCAAAAACTACAATATCTCAACGTCAGCGAAGATCATCAAAACTATAATATACCGAAGATCAGTCGATGTCCATTGCTCTACGGAACAAGATGCTCAACAACTAATGAAAGACTTGAAAGCGATAGATGAAATTAATGAACATCTCATAATCAAGACCAAGCCAAACCCAAAACATCGGTTCCTAGTGGTAGGCCTCCCAAAAGAGATTGAGGAACACCAACTACTTAAATACCTAACTGAACACTGTGGCATAGAAACAGAAGAAGATGACCTAATAGAAATAATCAGATCACAGCCATCAAGATACAATGAACTACAAAATTGGGTGATCCAGGCTCCGGCCCCCCTAGTAGAAGCTTTCATTACCTCAGGGGCAATTCAAATAGGTCTACTTTGCATTCCAATAAGACCCCTAACACAAGTTCCTAAGTGCTTGAACTGCCAAAGTTTCGAGCACTCAACAGCAGTTTGTACAAGTAACACCTTTTGCTCACACTGCTCGGGCAACCACAAAAATGACAAATGTGACCTGCGGCCAAACTGCATTAATTGCCAGAGGGAAAGCATGAGCAGACTAAGAAACGACAGGCTCCCACCACTACGGTCAAATCATCCAGCCTACTCTAAGACATGCCCAGTGTACATAGAAAAGTACAGACAGCGAAGAGAGGAGCTCGATCAAAGGTTCCCCCTGTCTACAAACAACCCACCTAGACTTTCCAGAAAGGATGCAGCCTTTAAAAAGAACCATGAGCTTCAATCTTCGTCCAGGCCCGGCAGCAACAGACGACAAAACCCATCCTCATCAAGATCTCGACTAGCCCAACGACAGCGCTCTCGCCCAAGAAGTGACAACAGAGAAGAGACCACCAGCCAAAGTAGAGGCAGAACAGCCAACTCAAACTCCTGTCCGAACAACAACAGAGAACAGAATCAGCAAAGTAACAGCGAATTCACCCCTGAAGCAGACTTCCAGTACAATGGTCAAGAAGGAAGCCGAGGACCAGATCCAGCTTGGCCAACGCTCCCTTTACAAATGTTCCCCTTCTCACAGATGCAACAACCTGGTCCAGGCTACATGCCGCAGCTACTTATGGATTTCATGAGACAACAAGCTTTTTCCTCCTTCAATCAAGCCACCTATCCTAGAGCCAGTAGGTAAGCAGTATTTCTATGCCTCTTTTCCAGGTTTAACCAACAACTCCCAGTATAATGCTCTCTTTAAATGAAGAAAGATTGCCTTCCTCACCCCCCCATGATGCAGCATCCTCCTCAAAATCTAAATCAAAATCAAAAGAAAAAACATCTTTCAATAACCTTAGTTTCCTGCAGGTCAACCTCAACAATTGCAAGGCGGCTAACTCGGCGGCTCAGGAGTACATGGAGAAAAACTCCATAGACATTGGGCTGCTGCAGGATGCGTACTGCACTGTTGAGGGTGATTTGTACGGATTCCCATCCTCTTGGCCAAGTTTCAGCTCTAATCAACACTCAGCCCACATTGTCATCAATACACGAAACCTTAACTTTACCCATTTACTCACAGGGGAGAATTGCGTCTTCCTCACGTTGACCACGAATGAAGGTGAGCTGAGGTTTGGCAGTGCTTACGCTGCCCCGTCTGCAGATTTTGAGGACTGCATGCAAGAGTGGCAGCACATTATTTCACAAAAAACACTCTTTCTATGTGGCTGCGACCTAAACGCTAACTCCCCGCTTTGGTGTTCTCCAAGCGAGGACGCGAGGGGTAGCAGCCTCATAGAATTCATAGCCTCGAATAATCTCAGCATAGCAAACATTGAAAATTCACAACCAACATTCCAGAGAGACAATGCGAGAGGCTGGCCAGATTTCACAATCGTAAATCCTAAGACCTTCGCCAAAATTAACGACTGGTCAGTCCTCGACATACACAACAATTCAGACCACAATTACATCACATATTCAATCACCACTATTCCTACGATTACACTATCCAAGAGATTCGCCACAAAAAATGGCAACTTTAAGAAATTTTGCAAAATTCTTCAAGAATCCGCCTCAAACCTAGAACAACATATAACAACGGTAACCAACACAAATGAACTCGAACAATTCACAGTCAACTTAATCAACACAATCCACTCAGCAGCCTCCTCGGCATTTAAACTGAAGAAATCGGGTCGGCGGTTCACCTACAACTTCTGGTCCCCCCAACTCAGATCCATGCGGAACAAGCTTACAGCCCTCAGGAGACAACAAAAATACCTTGCTCCAGAATCCATCCCCCTTCACAAACAGAAAATAAAACAACTCTCAGCTGAATTCAAAAAACAAATCAACACGGCTAAAAACACCGCATGGAGAAAGTTCTGTTCAACACAAACAAACGCTTACGGCACAGCTCAAAAATTTTACAGCAATAAGTTTTTCACACCCACTGAGCTGAAACTGGAACGTCCTCCAGCCCAGTCCTCCAAACGTAACAACCTAGAGCACCTTACTGAAGCTTTATTCCCAACAAGTAAATACGCAAACTTCAACGCACCAACCTTCTCGTCTCCCTTGGATGACCCCTTCACGGAGGCAGAAGTCAAAGCCATTCTGCATAGTTTTAATGTTAACAAAGCTCCTGGTCCAGATCATATAGATTTCAAAATTCTTAGACATACCTATTACACAATCCCTCACGTTTTACACAGCTGGACCAACTCATGCCTTAACTTGGAGTACTTTCCGGAGACCTTAAGAAAGGGGGAAGTGGTGTATTTCCTAAAGCAAGGGAAGCTTCCCTCTGAACCATCCTCGTACAGACCGATCTGCCTCCTACCTACTCTTGGCAAATTATTAGAAAAACTAATAGTATCTCGACTAAATTACCATCTCGAATCTAACAACCTTCTCCATCCTAATCAGTACGGGTTCAGAGAGGGCAGATCCTGCGAACATGCTTTGCAACATATTAAAAGCTCCTGCGCCGTAAACTCAGAGTTAAGAAAATACACTACTTTGGTCTCCCTAGATATTAAAGGAGCGTTCGACAACATTGAATGGCCACACATTCTACACACATTAATAAAACTTAACTGCCCGAGAAATATCGCGGGGGTCATCAGCTCGTACCTCTCTAAGAGAAAGATCCAGGTCAACTGGGGTGATGGCTCCACAGAACTGCCTCAGACAAAGGGCTGCCCTCAGGGTTCCTGCCTGGGTCCGGTTCTGTGGAATCTAATAGCAAATGATATCTTAACAAGAATGAATACAGAAGGATATGACACATGTGCTTACGCTGATGACTTCTCGGTAATTCTCTCGGGAAGGGTGAGGACTGACCTGGAGAACCAAGCCAAGGGCGCACTTTTCCTCTTCAGTAATATTCTCAACGAACTCGACCTAACTTTATCTACCTCAAAAACACAAGCTCTGACCTTCGCGTTCCCCAAAGCTCTCAAACGATCTCCTGTGATGAGGATCAACGGCGTCAGTGTTCGCCACGTCCAAAACCTCAAAATCTTAGGCATAACCGTCGACAGGAACCTCAACTGGACGGCTCATATAAACGACCTAAAACTGAAAACTATGTCCCACTATCATAACGCCACAAAAATGGTAGGAAAGAGGTGGGGAATCTCTACCTCCTTCCTCAAAATATGGTACTATTCCATCATAGACAAGATCTTGACATATGGCGCGGGCGTCTGGGGAGGTCACCTGTCGGCGGCAAACAAAACCAAACTCGACTCAGTACAAAGACCTTTTATCCTTCAAATCACCCGAGGTTATAAAACTATCTCCACTGACGCCCTGACCGTTGTCACAGGAATTCCTCATGCCCACCTACAACTTCAATACTGCTATCAAAAAACTAATATTCTTCAATTAAATAATACTCAGATTGCAAACTCTCTTTTACCTAATCTAAATATACAATCCCTTACAAACAGCTGGAATATCCATCCGGCAAAGGATGTTGCATCTTCTCTCATCAACTGTAATATTAATAGCTTTTCTCCCCTAGCTCCTGTGGCGATCTTCACAGATGGCTCCAAGACTGAACACGGAGTAGCAGCTGCACTCTGTGTCCTTAACAACAATGAAACCATCTTCCAGTGGTCCTGCAGGCTCGAAAACCACAATTCAGTCTTTCAGGCGGAATTATTTGCCATCCTTAAGGCTGTCGAATGGGCTGAGGAAAATGCTCACTCTTACCCAAGTATTAACATCTTTAGCGACAGCCTTTCGGCCCTGCAAGCCATTGCCCGCTACAGGAGCAGGCACCCCATAATATTGAAAATAAAACATAAACTCTATAACCTAAAATCCATCATCTCCCTGGCACACGTTTCTGCCCACAGGGGTGTCGTCGGGAACGAAATGGCAGATCATTTAGCAAAAACTGCCACAGAACATGCAACGATTGATTTTCACTTACCCGCCCCCCCTTCTTATGTAAAATCTAGACTCAAGGACAAATTAAAACAAAATTGGCAATCCTTATGGGATAACTCCATCAAAGGCAGATATACTTATAACCTGATCCCAAATCTTACTTCAAACACTTGGACCCTTACTCCCCCTATCACGGCCTTTCTCACGGGTCATGGCCCATTTCAAGCATACCTTTATAGGTTCAACCGACGACGCTCACCCCTGTGCCCTTGTGGTGAGGAAGGCACTGCTTCCCATTACTACTTCAACTGTTCCCTTACCTCCAGTTTTCACCTACGAAACCCATCCCCAAGACCAGTAATCTGGTTAGATAATATTATCACCAGACCCTCCCTAATCCAAAAACTAAATAAAATCTACGCACTTTTAGAAGATATTACTAATTTAACAGATTAACCTTCAAGCTTCTTCCTACTGGCTCATATTGCAACCTACAATTGTGATCATCCCAAGTCACTCAGTTCTGCAGCACGACTCCAAACTGGTATAGCAACGTTACCAAATTAACCACTGTTGCCCCTTGTCGCGTGGGGTGAAAGCCCGGCAACAACATGCAAATGTCAAAAAGACTTTTATCAATGCTCCTAAACCAACTCAAAGACAAAAACGAATGAACTGTAATACTTATTTATGGACTCAGCTAATGAAATCATAGATTAAAATTCTCATTGCAAAGTCTTAAAAAAAAAAAAAAAAAAAAAAACTATTTATTCCTCCTTGTGCCCTCTGTCGCGTGGTGTTTAATCCCGGCACACCTGCTATAAATAAATTATCGCCCTCTGTCGGTTGAGGCTCATTGCCTGGCGAATTTTGTAAACGCTTGTTGAATTCTCAATAAACGTTCGGAGCAGTTCCCTCTGTCTCGGACACTTGTTGCCCGAGACACTGAAGCGCTCAACATCGCTCCAAGAGCGATGAGCGGGGACTGTCCCCTGTTCAGACGACACTTGAGGCTTTGACGTCATCTGAAAAAGCTCTATTGCATGAAATAAATAAGTTCTATAGATAATTTTCGGTCGCCAAAAAGCGCTTAAAATTTTGCAACTATGACAAAGTATCAAACGTGTAACTTCCAAAATCAAATAAAGAATTAAAGGACCAAGGAGGACTAATTAATGAAAGCACATTGCACTTCCTTCACACCAGGGCTTAATTTCTTTCAAAAAAACCACATAGCCACTCACATCCATAAAACATGTACAAACGCGTATAAAGGTTTTAAAATGATCCATTAAACTTCTATAAATATTCTACAGATATCTATTAGCACGATAAATGTCACCTTTTTTTTACATCCATTAGATGCCTGTTACCTATCCAGTAAATCTTCAAATATTCAATAATTGAGATTGATAGATTTAAGAGATATTGAAAGCATCTAAATCTTGTTTTGATCTATCATGTTACATCGACTAGACCTCGAAAAAAAGCACGCCTAAATTTCGTCTACATTTAAACATCTAATAGATATCTATAATTAGTACAGAATATACAGGACTTTCAATGGACATTCTTTAGATATTTTGTACCTTTTATGGATCATTGGAGGTAATTTAGATATCTAATGGACACCAGTGGCTGTATGGGAAAAGTATGGGAATGCTAATCTTCAGAAATTATATTCGTATGTGTCTCTCATTTTCAAGTACATCGACGAATTTTGAGAAATTTTACTCAAGTTTACCAAGCGTAAATCAAATCTTATAAAAAATCACCAAGATATTTTTTTCATTTTTCATTTGATACTTTCAATTAAATAAATAGTTCTCTTCTTTAAAAAAAAAAAAATGTTGTTTACTTTTCTATATTTGATACTTATTGATTAAATTGTTGTTCCAATTTGATACTCAGTAAAAGAAAAAAACTCAAACTGTTTTCATTTATGATTAATTCTAATAAGTTCTAGCCGCTACTTTAAAAGTGACAAGACAGCGGAAAAAAAACAATAATTACTTGTTGATAAAGTAACATAGAATAAAGTTTGTGTCCCAAGACCAAATTACATTACAATTCTTTATAAAGAAAGAAAGGAAAGAGGGGTGAAATTGTGACTTTGATTTTTCAGAAATGATACAATAAACAGTTCCGGAACGCACTATTTATGAGTACCAGTGCGTTCCATCTAATATGTAAAAAGTCACTAAAGTAAAAGAAGTATGGCAACTGCGTTCCCATACAAATTAAGCCCTTATTCATTCCCTCCTGCACTGCATCTTATTGTCAATTTTTATTGCTCTGCAATGCACGGTCGCCAAACTATAGCTGCTCATACACACACACACACACACACACAAACATCTTTTATGAGCAGACCAGCAACACTTCTAAGTTTGACCGTTACATTGTTACTATAGTTCATTTATTCATACAACATAATTATGAGAATAGTTATAGTCTTATTTTGTGGTAATTATATATTGGATAAAATTACTCTACAAAAAATGTGGCGTAAAAAAAAGGCAATTAGTAATTCTACAAAATAAATGAAAGAAATATTAGCAGCACTGTATTCCTATAAGTAATTAACATAACAAAATACAAACAAATAAATAAAATAAGTAAAAAATCATGATTTTTAATACTGTTACAAAGATGAAAATATAGTTTCTTTATTTTAATTAGACTATGAAGACATATTTTTAAGGAAAAAAAATAATAATTAATTATTATATTTTTCTTTTCTGTTATTGCGTTTAACCTCCAAAATTAATGATTGTTTTTAATGAAGTAAATATTATTTCTAAAAATTTATTACCAGGAACTAAAAATTTCGATTCTTTTAAATACGGAAATATGAAAAAAATAAAACAAATCTTATTATCTAATGCATTTTATTTTAATTAAACCATATTAATTAAATGTATGATTTTTTTTTCTTTTATAGAAAGATTAACCAACCTTTTATAAGTTGCTTGATTAAATATCATTTTTGGAAATTTTTCATTAATATAATAATACTAATGAAATAATTGTTAAATGCCGTATTTAAATATTTTAGCATATTTTGCATGTTAGTCTTTCTTTCTTTCTTTTTTTTTTTTTTTTTTTTATATATTCGTAATCTCTATATCTTAAGTGATAATAGAGAAAAAATGCTTTAATTACAAAAGATTATTAAGAATAGCGCGATGTTTTTTAAAATAAACAATAATAGGATTACATGAAAGTGTTAGTATGTATGAAGTAGAAAATGAAATGTTCATTAAAATTTTATTAAATGTATTTGCTTAATTAAGTGCTTGTAAGATTTATATTGGGATTTAACCAGTTTATATATATATATATGAAATTTTTATTTTTTTTATAAAAGGATTTTTGGCATTAAAAGTAGAAGAATCTAGCAATAACATGCATTAAATTAAAACTGTATTGTTATTGTTAAACATTTTCTTATAAATATTTATTAAATGAAAATATAATATAAATATATACATACATATTAGGGTGGGCCGAAAAAGGGGTATTTTAGATAAACGACTTCTAGTAGCAAAAAAAGTTGTACTTTGGCATCCTCAGTTTGGGAAAAATAATAAAAAAAATTAAATATGTCTTTAGTTCACGCATGACTTTCAAAATTCAAAAGCAAGCTAAGAAAAAAAAAAAAAAAAAAAAAAAAAAAAAAAACGGGGGGGAGGGGTCAAATTTCAAAAAGTTTTACTCAAGAAATATATATATATATTAGTTTTTGTTCTAATATCATTCACTTGTTTCCTTTTAATACACTTTGCCTGTACCTTTAAAAATATATTTATTCTTTTACAGTTCTTAGATCACGCATGAGCCGTAAGGCACTGATACCAATATTTTAATTTATTCCAGAGCACTTTTAGCCCCGCCTTTATTTCGCACCATTTTAATTTTAGAAGAATTTTCTGCTATATATAACTACTATAAAATAAGAAAAAAACCTACTCTTAAAAGAAAAGTTATATGAAATAAAGGCGGGGCTAAAAATACTCTGGAATAAATTATTAGGTGTAAGGGAAAGTTCTTTCGTTTTTGAGAAGTGCTACAGTATGATCAGAACAAATCTCACGTTAACTTCCACAGAAGTGGGCTTCAAGCTTGGAATTCATCAGACTACTGCTTTAAATCACATTAAAAGGCTTGGTTTCATGTCCAAACTCTGTGTTTGGGTGTGACACAACGACAGATCTTTCCCTTACACCTATTAAAATGTTGGCATCTCTGTGTAATGTTTCGTTATATTAACCAAAATTTGAATTTTTTAGCTTTTCTTACAAATTGTAGTATTTTGTCTTTTATAGTTGCCAGTTTTACACATTTCAAAATAAATATGAACTGCGCAGCTCTTCGCTTGGTTCTGCAATTATGATTTATTACGATAACAATTCGCAACGCACCAGGACAAGTTGGCTGTAGTTGATTTTCCACGCTGCTCTTCCCATCCATCCAGCCATGAAAGACAGCTATTTAAAATATTTACATATTTACAATTATTAAATTATTTTAAAGAAGTTTCTACCCTTGGATTAACATTTGAAGTTGGACTTATTACTCAGGTTTGGCATTGATGATCGCGAGTATAAAATTGATATTATAAATCCATCTCTCGTGTCTTTCCCAAATACGTTTATTACCATTGACCAGTTTCACAATCGTTTCAACAGCATGAATAAGACAAGGAAATTTTATGAATTCAAACAATGGCAGTTGTTTAGTTCACAGAAATGAAAAATCATCCTTGCTTGTCACATTTTCCATCATTGAAGAGGAGAAAGTAAACACGTTCACCAGTCACGCAACTCTTAATTGTTCGAAGCTTCAAAAATTGAATATTGGTGGAAAAATTCTCCTATAGATACAGAAGTGTGTTTTGACGGTTGTTGCCTAAGCATTCTTCTGTAAGCCAACTGCTTTATATGTTGCTTGTAGTTCACTGCCAATTCCAGTAACAAAGTCTCGAGTTTATAAAAAGTAACTATTTCCACTTAATCAGTCCAACATCTTTTAAAACGCTAAACGCAGTAGAAGCTTTGTCTTGTCAAAAATTCTAAACCTGCACTCATTACAGTGGAAGCAGGCTCCTTAACCCTCATCTGAAATTTTGAAACAAAAAATACACCACCTCCCTTTGTTTCTTTCAATGTCTTCTTACGACGTACATTTATAACTGGATCGTTGGAAAAACTGATTAAACGGTTTTTTCAATATTGGCTTAGTAATTCTCTATGTTCCTTCAATTTTTCTAAGTAAAAATAGTGGTGCCGATGACAATAATCCCTTTCGCATCTGGATGGAAGTAGCAGTTTATTTTAAATGTAATTTGAGATAGTAAGTTTATTTTAAATTGTCAGCTCTATCCCACTTTAAATATTTCTTATACTAATTTTGTAATCTTAGCTCAGTTAGGTTTTTGAATGCACATGGTTTTGTGCTCTGTGGTTACGTAATTTTTTAATACTGTGTACTGTATGTAGTAAGAATTACAGAGACTCGGATTCTAACTTTAGTATAAATACATCTTAGGCTGTTATTCACCAATAACTTCAACTCCCGCTCGAACATGAAAATTTGAAAAGCGTATACAGGCAAATTTTCAGCAAATTTTGCTGTGCTGTTTCTGCCATCTAGCGGTATAGTTATTTTCAGTTTTTTTAGGTGAAAATAACCAATCCAACATTATATCAAATCTTCGACGCTGGATGGCAGAAACAGTGTGTCAAATTTTGCTGGAATCCAGTAGCCTGTCTTTACACACTTTTCAAGTTTTTGCTTCGAACTGGGAGTTAAAGTTAATGGTGAATACGGCCATGAGAGTGATTCGGTATAAAGCGATATTTATGAAGGTTCGGATATCGAATCTGAGAACAGTATATTATAAGTGTGTGTATTGAATTATACAAAAAAATTCCTTTCATGAAATTCTCTTTTAATGTTTAGAAATTTTGCTATAAAAATAGTGGCACTAAAAAAGACGGAAATATCTGACCTCCGAAAGTGCTCTAAAATAAATGCGGAGAGCATACTTGCGAACCATCTCATTAATATCCGTACAATTGTTAATGCCCCCTGAAAAAACGCCCCTTTTCTCACACCACTATATTTTCAGAGTTATTCTCTTCAAATGTTGTTACGATTAAATAAGACTAAAATTACTCTAAAAAATTATTGGTGTGGAAAAAAAAAGGCGGGTACTAAAAATTTTACGGTTCATAATGAGATGGTTGGCAAGTATGGGAGAGTGATGTATTTACCCCTGTGTATATAACCCTTTGCGGCGCAAGACAATTCGGATCATTTAAATTATACTGCCACCGGAATTCATGAACTAAATTAAACTAAAAGAAATTTTAAATTTTAAGGTTAAAGAATCCGGCCTTTTCTGATATGTTATAAACGTAAATTTTTGCTAAAAAATTTCCGGGATGAATTTTTGCAGCTGGATTTAAAATTTTGCGTCCTTGCAGCGAGGACACCGCGCGTTAAGGGGTTAAAAAAATATAAAAAAATCAAGATTAATAAATAAATAATTCAATAAATAAATAAAATACAATTTAAATAGTTCATCTTGTTTAGATAATGTCATCAACATTAATTCAAGATATATAGAAGCCAAGCGGTAAGGTATCAAACATGTAACTTTTACCCCTTAACACGCGCTGTCCTCGCTGCGAGGACGCAAAATTTAAGATCCAGCTGCAAAAATTCATCCCGGAAATTTTTTAGCAAAAATTTACGTTTATAACATAGCAGAAAAGGCCGGTTTTTTTTAACCTTAAAATTAAAAATTTCTTTTAGTTTAATTTTTAGTTTAGTTTAGTTTAGTTTAATTTAGTTTAATTAGTTCCAAAAATAATCAATTTTATTTATTCCCTTTTCAATACATTCTAGCAAATAATTTAACTTAATTTTAAATCCCATTTACATTTTAATTTCGAACGAAGCTTAGACATTATTCCATTAAATGCTTACATTTGTAAGTAATTTAATTTAGAAGAAAAAGAGAAAATAAATAACATTAACTTTTGGAATAAGCAAATGAGATTTAAAAATGTAATAAGATTTACTATTAAAAATGTTTTTAGCTGTATTTGTGGGGGGAGGGGGAGTCTATATGGAGATTTTTATCAAAAAAAAAAAAAAAAATCCATTAAACTGTTTCAAATTTCACATAAAAACGGTGCAAAATATAAGAATGTATCATTATAAAAAATTATATGCATAAACGAATAAACGATAATTCGAAATATATTCTATAATTTTACTCGAAATTTGGTTGATTCATTGATTTTAGTTAAAACATCTTAAGTGAACGTTAATAATATTCGCAGATGTTTCATAACGGGGTCAGCTGGTTATAAAGGCTGGTCGTCTAGGAAGGCAGTTAAAGCAATTTATTAAAAAAAAAAAAAAAAAAAAAAAAAAACTTTGCATTTACTTTGTATAAAATAATTAATTGCATGGTTCCTAATTTTAATTTTAATGTATTTATGATACTCAATTTAATTTTCTAGTTTAGCTTTGGTATGTACTCTGCTTAGTATGCTAATGTTGATAAAAGTTCATAAATATTATATTTAACAAGTTTATTTTAAAAAAAGAAGAAAAAAATAATAATAATAAAATGAAAAACTTAATTAAATTTCGCTTTTTTTTTTTTTTTTTTTTTTTTTAAGCACAATTAAATATATCTTATCTTAAATTATACTCAAATTGTTAGTCAATAAAATAATTTCAATTATTAATTTCTCTACAGCTGATACTACAGCTGATGCAGCATTAAGTAAATCTAATGTAAAGAACACTTTTTTTTTATTTTTTTTAAATAAATAAATATAAAAATAAAATAAATAAATAATGGGATTCGTTTGTATAAATGGTAAATAAAATAATTTACAATATATAATTTTCTCAAAATAATTATCCAATTTTTTATTTGTTTACTTATTTTTGCAATAAATTGCGAAAATTCCAAACACAATTCAAAAAATTTCAATTTTAAAATAAATTTAAAATTATCTGTAATTTCAATTTGTTAAAAAAAAAAAAAAAAAAAAAAGCTACAGCTATGTTTTATATTAGCAGCGCAGGGATGGAACACGGGCGCAGAATCCATACCGGAATATGTTTAAGAAATTTTACTACCTATAATATCGTTGATTTAAGAAGTAGAAAATTTTCTTACATTGATAGTGGTATGAATACTGCGCCCGTGTTCCATCCCTGGCAGCGTCATATAAATTATTTTAAAATATTTAAATTGAATTGCATTTGAATACTTTTCGTTTTGCGAAACATAATACATACTTATATGATTTTTTTTTTTTTCTTTTCCATGGAAATAAACAAAGAAAAGTATGTATATATATAACGAAATGATAGATAATATTTCCGACACAATTACGTTATTCTCGTATTTTTAACTATAACTGTTTATATTTTGTTTAGTTTTTACTTCATTATTTATACAAAATATTTTTCAAATTCCTTTTAATTTATAAGTTCAAAAGATAGAGTTACATTTATTCAGAATATTTATGTATTACTTTTAAAATTTTGTTTAAATAAACTACAATACGATTAAATAAAATATTTGAAAACCTATATTAATAATGCATTTTTCCCTTTTTACTGAAAGGCATGTGAAAATTTAATTCAATAATGTATTCCCAAAATACTAAAATTAAGTGAAATGAATAATAATAATTTAAAAAAAAAAAAAAATCATTCCTTCGGAATTATAGACTTTTACTAAAAGAAATACAGTTCTCTTTATTTACTTACAACATTAACTTTTAATTTACTTTTCAGCAGTATTAGCTGAATCTGAGAATTGAATAATAACAGTAATGTTCGGTCTACTGAACTAGAAAATCAAAAGCGCAATACACAGGAGATTAACAGAAATTTTAAATTTACAAAGGAAAGGAATATCACTGATTATTATTAAATCTTTTTAATTTGAATGATATTACTTAATATTTTTAAACTGTATACTTAAATATAATATATAGTTTTATACGACTAAAAAAAAAAAAAAAAAAGTCAAACATATACAGAGCTGCCAACCTAATCCGGCAAATTGTTAGTACCGCCCACTTTTCTGGTTTTTAGAGTTTTTATTTTCTTAATTCATTATAAATATATTTGAAGAAAAATACTCTAAAAATTAAGTGGTATAGAAATATGGGCGGTACCAACAATTTGCCGGATTAGGTCGGCAGCTCTGCATATAGCATACCAAGTAGCATCACAGATGTCAAGTTACAACTAACGAAAAATCAATTTAATACCACAATAAAGAAAAAGTAAAACTTGTCCTATTAAATTGCAGATAATTATTGTAAAAGAATACATTAAAAAATTTCCGGTATTAAGATTACGGACAATCCGTAAAAACTTGGCATCTCTGTAGCATGTATAATTCAGTGATGCCAGATTGGGGATTTTGTCCCCATTTTGGGGATTTTTTAGGCTTCTGCGGACAATTTTGAGGACCAAATGTTTGTGGGTACTTTTTTGGGGAATTCTAAAATTTTTGGGGACAAATCTGGGGAGTTCAACTTTCTGTTAATGTTGGCAACTTAATGATTTATCCCTACGACAAGGGACTTTCAATAACTTTATTGTTATTTGGGGACTTTTTTTCAATAATTGCTTTCATTTGGGGGAAAATCTGACTTTAATCTGCTTATTTTTTTTTTTTTTATTTTTTTTTATTTATTTATTTATTTTTATTTTTATTTATTTTTTTTTTTTTTTTTGAAAAAAATAATTATTTTTCTTTTTTAGTAGATATCAAGTTGGGGATTTTTTGGAAAAAAAAAAAAAAAAAAAAAAAAAAAACCTTATTTGGGGAAATTTGAAGAC
>OZ005654.1:95100251-95125251 GCA_963930645.1 Salticus scenicus
ATTTGGTCAATGAGTTTGTGAGAGAATATAAAATAGGTCTTGTTACTTATATAGAAAGTATTTGCAAATTAAAAGTTATTTTATTATAATTGCGTAAATAGTTTTTAAGTATTAAGTGAACAACATGAATTAATATTGAACAAAGAATTATTGCTATTAAATGTAAATAATTAATATTTTGTCAGATTAATTAAACAACTATATTGGACACGGGTGTGTGGAAAAAAATATTATCTAACATTAATGGAATTAACAAAGGTTTGTTTATTTTTTTAAAAGTAGAATGTATAATATTAATATTTTTAACCAATTTGTAACATCCTATATTTACTTTAATTTTTATAGAGTAAAAAAAAAAATAAATAAATAAAAAAAATATATATATCATGGTATTAGTCATAACAAAAAGTTCTGTCGTTTTGAATCAAACAACTAGCATCGAAAATTTATCCTAGTCACTATTTATATAATTTTAGGATGGTATTTGGTAAATTATAAAATAAATGCAGTATAAAAAGAATGCTTGAGCAAATGTAATAATCAAATTAGCTGTAATCAAATTTATAAAGTATTCCTCCATATAATATGCAATGCTTTTTGTAAAAATAAAATTCCTATTAAATGTTTCTTTTTTCCCCCAGTTTTTTCAGTAACATGTTTTATCGTCTTCTTGTTCCTTTACTGTAATGTAGAAATCATCTCGTTGATCTTGCTTTTAAACACGCAATAATATATTTTATAACTGCAGATACTTTAAACTTAGTCGAAACAATTTTAAATACTTTAGAATTATAAATATTTTGAACTTTAAAATAATTATTACAAAAAAAAAAAAAAAAAAAAATTCTTTTTTACATGTATATATGTATATTCATAAATATTTCTTCAGACCACAAAATTATACATTTATATTAAAGAACATTGCAAATTTAGAAAGAAAAATAAAATAAAAATAATGGAATGAAAGATATCATTTTAATTCGAAGTAACGCGTAATTTTTTGTATTAAATAATTTAGTTGTTAATTATTAACCTAATAAAATAAAACTAAAGTATTTTTTTTTTAAGTATAAAATAAATGCATACTATGAATTTACACAGACATTAAAATATTAACTCATGTTATAAAATATAATTAAAATGAATTTTTTAATTATATTGTGTATTTGTAAATAAAAATAAGATTTATCAAATTTTAAAATATCCTCTTTTACCTTCAGTTGTTGCACTGGAATTTTCTGAAAAAGCAGCTATGATACCCCAACAGAAGAATATGAAGTAAAATATAATCATTGATGGACCCATTTGATGCAGAATTGTATGTTTCTGTCCTCGACTATTAATTTTAGCACGTACTTCAACTCTTTCAAGTGATAAAGCCATGTCACTAATGATTCACAATATTATCCAAGAAACAACACTAAAAAATACACACACTAAAACCCGGGGACCGGTGTTGATTCAAAGTTTAAAAAATCCATGGTGCACTTCCGAGAGATTTACCCTCATTTGGGATTGTTTTCTCACATTTTTCAACTCTCCAAACACATTATTGACATAGAAATAAAAGTTCGAGAAGCAAAAAAACAATAGAAAAAAATATATTTAATCCAGGCGAAGTTCCACAAATCACTTTTAGCGTGTTAAGTGAAGTGAAATAATACTGTTTAGAAGCAGGAGAAAACACCAGCACTGATACCTTTTCTCCGTCGAGAGAAGATTTTTTTTTTCTAAAGATAAGTGAGGGAGGATGCTGGCAGAACTCAGGCTGGGAAAATAGTGAGGCGCGGGAACGATCATCCCGGCTACCCCCGAGCGGCCGGCAGAGTGTGCCAGTCACATGACATGACGTCACGAGTCGTTGGCACCGCCCAAATTCTCACAGCAAAGTTGCGCAGTTTTGAGGTAAGCCAAGAAGGGTTAACCTTATTCTACTTACACCGGTGGATTTATGAATTTCAAAAGGTGGCGAGAAAGTTTTAGAAATGTTTATGAAGAATGTTTATAAATAAAAACTATATTTAGAGATAAATGGCAGTTAAAAAAAAAAAAAAAAAAAAAAAAAAAAAAAAGTTTGACTAACTTGTAGTGTGTCTATTAATATAATCTAAGGCGTATAAATTTGTAAAAATAAAATGTTTCTTTAATTATGGTTTCAAAATTTTTTGATTCAAATAAATTAAGGAAATCAGATACAGCTATAAAATCATTCAAAAGTTCAAGAATATTTTCTGTACATAAATATTTTGTTTATATGATTTTATTTAAAAAAAAAAAAAAAAAACTTTGGAACAGTTGATAATTTAGAAGCAAAGTTATGCGATACCATTTAGGGTAACATATTTAAAAAATAAGTTATTGTAAATATTGGTCAGGGAAAAAAGTGATAAACCATACTTTTTTTTTTTTTTTAATTATTATATAATACCAATATAAATAAATGACGAATACATAAATTTAAAATATGAAGAAACATGAATATTCCATTACAGAAATATTATTATTATTATTATTATTATTATTTAATTTTTAATTGGCTATTACGAACTTTAAAATTATTTTTCCGTCACAACAATTAGAATCAGCCTTTTGACAAAATCTAATGAAGCGTAATATTAATTAGGAAATTCATTTTATCAGAAAACATGTTTTACTCCCGAAATACAAGTTCAATGTAGGCCGTAAACAAATCCACGTATATGTGTTTATGTATGAATGTGTTTGATATCATTTAAATCATAATGTAATCTAATGTAATCTATTTAACTATTAAATAAGAAAGTATTTTTAAATAATGAAAATAATTTTCTTATTTATAAATCTGCACATCTGAATATCTTAGAAAAATGCAAATTTATCTAACTTGAAATATATATATATATATATATATACAATTATTTAATGTTCTCAGGCCAGACACTTTAGGTTAGAGTGACCATATGTTTTTAATTCAATTTGAGGACAAAGATGGCGGTGTCCTCGAATTTCAAGGACAAAAATTAAATAAATAATTAAATCACCTTAAATTGTAAAATTTTAGTAATTTTTATGTAGAAAGCACCAAAATGAACTTATTTCAGCTTATTTATTATACATATAGTAAATTATTATAATAAAACAATAATAACTTTATAACCGGAGTCACCAACTGTCTTGTAATTTTTGGAGGATGATGGTAGTTTTCGAGGACTGTGCTCGAGGTTCAAGGACATATGGTTAGCTTACTTTTGGTAGAAGTCGACTTCTGGTACAGAAGATAATGGTTTTAAATCCTGATACGGAATGGGCTTGGCATCTATTGCGTCTTTTTGCCTGTGTGAAATAAATGATTTTTTTTAAAGTGAAATTCCATTGAACTATTTGAGATATAATTGGGCCTTGGTATAAAGTAAAATATTCAACACCGTATTTTTCGGCATATAACCCGCATGATAGATAAATTAGTTTTGTACCAGAAATTGAAATTAAGAGACAAAATAAGTATTTTATTTTACGAAGAAATATTTCGTACAAATTTAACTTCATTTGTTAATTAGAATTATTTCTGGTGTGAAACCGATTATTTGGCGAGTGCGAAACCATCCGGTAATTATGGTGCCCTTAAATGAGAAAACAATGAAATTCTCCGTAGTGCATGTCGCATGCAATAAGACAAAACTAAACATAAATATATAGCTGAATTTTTGCTTTTAAAATAAGTATAGCAATAAACAAATTTTAGTTTAATATCATTCTTCACTTAAAGAGAGTAATGCACTGTGGGGATACTTTATGTTTTTATCAAGCAGAGAGGAAAAAAAGTGCGTAAGAAATTTTTTTTTGAATAATAATTATTATTTTCCTGTACAATGCCGACCATTTAAATTATTTCTTCTAAAATGACAGTCAAATAACCATAATGATAAAAAATATTATTAATAATAAGTATTTTCTTTACAAAATTAAATTTCGTGGACCAATCTATATCTATATCTATATTATTTATTTCATTTTATTGAAGTAATAATATTTAAACTGTTACATTTATTTAATAATGTATTAAATCAATGTATCATAAGAGAAATGATATTATTATTATTATTATTTTACTCAAAATATTCACTTGGTTAATAAACATTTTTGTTAATGAAAAGGAAATTATATTTGTTTACTATCAAAATTATATTAATATATCTGCCTATTATTATTTTTTTCAACAATGCTCTTTATATATTAATCTACCACTAAAACTTATAAGATGACTTATTAATTATTAGTAAAAGAAGAAATAAAGGTTTTACTTTCTCTTCTTCTTATACTAAAAAATAACAAGGTAAATCATTAGAGAATATCAATTTATTAAAATTTTTAATCTTCTCATTGTCTGAAGAGACAAAGAGATTCAGTAGCTGTTTTCTGATATATATATATATTTTTTCTTCTTGAAATACATGAATATATATAAGATCACGATAGATGTTTTCTACCAATTAAACATTATGTTAATTTGCAAAATAATATTTTATATATAATTTAATATAATTACTCACAGGTGTAAAAAAAAAATGACAGTGGCCTGTATAAAATTAGCAATAACAATTATAAACAAGAATGAAAAATCACGTGGTACACATTGATTATTAACACTTCCCAACTCTATGTACGTGTGTGAGGATAACTTTTTTCTAAAATGTCAGTCAAATAATAATAATGATAAAAATATTTAAATGTGATAAAAATATTTAATGTTATATATATATATATATGAGCGCAATGGAACAAAACTTTTATCTTTATGTATAACTTACATCATAGTTTACTTCATAATATAATTCAATAAGAAAGTTTTGCTTTATTCAAAAATTGTGAATCTTTCGGCCCCTGGGAACAAAAAAATACTATAATAATAATAATAATAATAATAATAATATTGAAATTTCAAATATACATGTTATAAAATAATTAAATACACAAATTTCCCATGTGTGATTAATCTGATTTTTTCCTCAACTTTAGGGCTAAAAACCCACTTATGGACCCTTATCCTTTCACCTTCTTAATGAGTTTGGGAGAAAAAAGATATTTAACCATGATTTATAAATGTCTTCCCTAAAGCGGAAAGCCTTGGCATGGTTTTTGGTGTCCCTGTACACACAAGAGTTTTACAGGACCAATTAATGACATTTTAAATAACGAAAATTCCGTTGAAGAAATTGAATAGAAACTTTTTAGAACTTTTTTTTTTAAATCTGAAAATAGTTATGGATGTTGGAGGCGAAGAAACGGACATATAGACAGATGAACAGTTGGACATGCATATGTACAAATTTAAATGCTATTTATACTTAAAAATCATTAGAAATTGTTAAAAAACGCTTGCTGTAAACGAAAATGATGCAATTCCACCAAATTTCTTATAATAACTGTTAATGTAATTGATAATTTCTGTGTTGCCCTGTAAATTGTAACGATAATCATGATTCTATAAAAAGTATTCTTTTGTACATATGAATAACATATTTCAATTTTATTAAGATTTGTGCAAAGTAATATTATTTAAACTTTGTTTTTATGAAAACCTTTCAATGCTTTGGAACAATTTCGGGTGTCCCTGTACACAATCCAGTGGTGGTATTACCCCATTTTTAATAGGATACATCCGATTGTGCTCTTAGATAACATATTTTAACTTCATTAAGATTTGTCTAAAGTAAACATATTAAAATATGGTTTATAGAAATAGCTCTCATAGAATGCAATGCTTTGGAATAATTCCGGGTGTCCCTGTATATAAACCAAGAGATGTATTCCCTCCATTTTCAAATAGTTAACATTCGATAGTTAACTTGAATCACATTTATCAGTTTCAAGAAATCCCATACATATTTATGGGGGTTTGAGCACGGAAAAACGGAGAGACAGCAGACAGGCAAATAAAAGTCATTAACATTTTTCAATCTTGTTGGAAAGACTTTAAAAACAATATTACCTATTTAAGCGAAACATGCATGAAAAATATTTTTTGAACCTAAAAAAAAAAAAAATCAATGCGTGCAGAATTGTCATTATCAACTGGAAATACTACTTAAAAACTATACACAAAAGATATGCTTTAGAATACATTTATTATACAGGGTTATCAAAAACCTTATTATTGACATTAATGATTACACACAGACTTAATTAAAAAGACATAATACTGAATTACAAAGACAATTTCAGAATGAACAAGATATTTTTAATTCGATAAGAAATTCCGAGGCATTTTCTCTTAAAAAAAAAAAAAGTTTAAACTTCTAAATTATACTTTGAAGAAAAACGAATTTATAATGGCAATATAAGATGATTTGTACTTTTATTGTTGAATATACTTTTCCCTTTTTCGTTTGAATGACTATATGTAAAGGAAGAAATAAATTTCATTTTAAATATTTTTCAATTAATATTTATTTTATATAATTTTTAACCCGTTATTATTAATTTTAATTTATTAAACCTTAACAAAAAATTACAGTTGTCAAATAAATGAATGTAATAAAACTTATTAGTATTTGGCTTACAATTTGCTTGATGTAATTGGACAACATGGAAAATAATTATATTCATACATCAATGTTATTATAAAACTTAGAATTTCAAATTAAACTTCTAATTAAATGACACATTTTGATCTAATGAAGAGAGAAAATAAACAGTCATACCACGGCTGTTTGTCTTTTAGAATAGACAGCTGAATCAATCAATATTTCATAAATTACAAATTTGTTCCGACATACAGCAAAACCGAAATACGTGATTTAATTTCTCTTAGTATATTCGTATAATAGACTTGTATTGTATTTTTTTAAAAAGGGACTTTGTCTGTGTGTTTACGTGACCAGTTGTAGTAAATGATAGATTGTAAAAAAATAAAAATAAAATAAAATAAAAAAATAAAATAAAATAAGTTAAATTAAAAAATAAAATAAAAAATAAAAAACCTTTAAATTTGTTTTTCAAGTAATTCTGTTGCTTAGAAATTTTACTTTTGTACATTCGTTATAAATCATAGAAAGCAGTACATCAATAACATAGAGAGATAGTCAGACAACACCAATATAGAAATTAACAAATTAACAAATTTTGTAATGTTAAAAAAATATATATATATATATATATATATATATATATATATATATATATATATATATATATATATATGTATTGGTTAAAAAAAAAAATATATATGTGAAACTCCATAAATTGTTTAAATAAATGTATTAATTTCAGAAGTAATTTAATTATTTAAAATACTCGTACAATCTTGAAATAAAAAATATAATAAATATAGTAAGCAGTATATAAAAATTACATATTTTATTTAATTTTTAATATAATATTCTTAACGATATACTTAGTTATGTTGTTAACATAAAAAAAGTAGAAAGAAAACTGATAAAATAAGAAGATACACAAAATTAGAAATGCATATATATATATATATATATATATATATATATATATATATATATATATTCAACTAGTAGGACAGGAAATGAAATTAAAACTTATAAAGTTGAATGCGAGATTAATGTTGTAAACTTTATAAATTAGAAAATCAGGTGTAATTTACATTATAGGATAATAAAAATTTAAAATATAAAGTACAAATTTAAAATGTAATAGTAGTTTTGCATAAAATAAAAAATATTCAGCAGAAATATCTGATATTTTTGTGGATGATTTAATGAAAAAGTGGATAAATACAGTCGTTTAAGTTAAATTAGTCCAAATGTTCGATATTGAGATGGTATTTACAAATAGTACGCAATATATATATATATATATATATATATATATATATATATATATATATATATATATATATATACATATATATATATATAGTATATATACATATATATATATTTATTTATATATATTTATATATATTATTAATAGTATATTAGGTTGATTTCTTTAGAAATCGACCTATTGCAATCACTTTGTTTATCTATCTATCTATCTATCTATCTATCTATAATGATCTATTATATCTATCTATCTATTTTGTCATCACGATAACTCCCGGAATAATACTCGAAATGGAACCAAATTTGGGCAGTGAACTGATCTTATAAATATCTTGGATGAGTTGGTTAACCAAGTTGCTCCGACGTTTTGTTTTCAAGTGGCAGCCACTTGAAAATTTCAAACCGACATTGTAAAAAGCATATTTAAAGCAAGATTTGCTTGAATTTGTTGTAAATACAGGCCACATAAGGGTCTCAATGAAGTGTGCATACATATATTATACAAGTGTCTCAAATAACTTTATTAATGAACTTTATTCGCCATTTTTAATAAAGTGGCGGATATCTTAAGTTATGCGGGACCACTTGCAATCAGGCTGCCACTTGAAAATTTAAAACCATGACAACTTCCGAAATAATACTCCAAATGGAACTAAATTTAACAGTGTCTTAACTTATCTTATAAATATCTTAGATGAGTTTGTTAACCAAGTTGCTCCGTCATTTTGTTTTCAAGTGGAGAACACATGGATATTTCAAATTTAAATTGTAAAAAGCGTATTCCGAAATTGTTTAAATTTTGACCACATAATACAGACTACGTAAGGATCTGAATGAAGTTTATTAGTAAACTATATCCGCCATTTTTAATAAAGTGGCAGATATCTTAAATTAAGCGGGAACACTTGAAATCAGGCTCCCACTTGAAAATTTAAAATCACGAAAACCTCTGAAATAATATTCCAAATCGAACCAAATTTGGACAGTGATATTATCATATAATTATCTTGAATGTTTTCACTGGGCAACTTGTCCCAACATCTTGTTTCTAAGTTCCAGCCGCTTGAAATCACACTGCCACTTGAAAATATGCCATCGCGATAACTTTTAAAATACTAAATTGATTCAAATAAAAGTTAGATAGTGAACTTATGGTTCAAATATCTAGGATAAGTTCACATGGTGACTTGATCCGGAATTTTATGTCCAAGTGGCTGCCACTTGAAAATTTGTCAATATAGTAACTTTAGTAATACAGAATCAATTCTCATCAAATTTGGGTAGTGGATTTATCCTTCAAATATCACAGATAAGTTCGCTGGGCACCTCACTCCGCTTTTTTTTTTCCAAGTGGCGCCATCTGAAAATTTCTTATGACGATAAATTTTGAAATACTGATTTAATTTGAACTAGAACTGGACAAGGAACTTATACAAGTATAGTGTATGATTTCGCTGGGCAAGTTGTTTTGCCATTTTGTTTCCAAGTTGCAACCACTTAGACTGCCACTTGAAACTTTGCCATAAAATAACTTTTGAAACACTGTCCACAGTTGGACAGAGAACCTATGCTTCAAATATCTTGGATATGTTTGCTGGGCAATTGTTCCACTGTTTTGTTTCCAACTGGCGGCCATTGGAAAATTTGTTATCACGGTAACTTTAGAAATACTTAATCAATTCAAATCAAAGTTGAAAAATGGATTTATCATTCTAACAACAAAAATCTAGAAAATTCGCGTAACTCGTGAACCAATCACGTTATTGCGTCCACCTTTGGTATATCGATTATAAGTATTTTTTCACCAATAATCGCCAAAATAGTCGCTATAGGGGAAATGTCGCTAAATTTGGCGCCAAATTCATTACCTGCGTTGCTGGATCTTTTTAATGCGTTTTTAAGGAAAAATTCAGCTATTTTAATGCTAAAACAAGCTAGAAATACAGAAAACTATCATTTTATAAACTTACTAATTGAAAGAATTTCTACAAAAAAAAAAAAAAAATATATTTTCAAATTTGAAGCGATATTTTAGATGAGGAACTTTCTGTGCCATTTTGATCGAAGTGCCAGCCACTTAATTTTTCAAGACGGTGACTTTTGATATTTTGAATTAATTCGAACTATATGTGTACTTATCTCACAAATACATTTCATATATTTGTCAACTTAACTCACCATTTTGTTTCCAAGCGCCGGCCACTTGAAAATTTTAAATTCACATAAAAAGGTATTCATGAACCGATTTGCTTAAAAATCCATATGTGCATATCCTACATCAATATTTCTACCAAGTGAATTAATAATTTGTAGCCGTTATTTTGAAACAAAATGACGGCTACCTGATAAGGAAAAAGAAATCCACCTACCCTTCCTAATAAGCCGGAAGGACTTGTTTTTTCTTTTTTTTACTTTTACTAAAACAAAGACTGCGCCATTAAACAAACTTCTATGAAGTTCTCGTGTTATTCATGTTACTATTGTTATCCATGTACTAGTGTTATCCACTAATTACATAAACCAGGTTCCGAAATCCATATCCTACAGAATAATTATTAATAGTACGTTAACATTACAAAAGTAGAATCACAATCGATAAATTAAGAAGATATATAAGATGAAAATGTATAAGTTAAAACTTAATCAACAAACGTTGAGAGGAAAGAAATAATAAAACACAAAAGTTATATGCAAATGGTTACAGTTAACCCAATAAATTAGAGAAATATGTATAATGATATAATGTATCCCACGGGATGTTGAAAAAAAAAAAATAGTAAAAATAAATTAAACTTATTAGAATTGCTTAAAGCTGGAGTTATTCAGCAGAAATGTGTGACAATTTGTAAATGGTTTACTGAAGAAATGAGATAGGCATCCATATAAGTAATATTGCCGAAAAGTTAGAAACTTAAAAAGGTTTTATCAATGGCACATCGAGTATTTAGCTACATTGCTTTTACCCTTTTTAATAATGCTATTTTCTATTAATTCAAAAAATTATATAAGTACTGATGTTTACCGTGCAGCTGTAGGGCAATGCAGACTATGTGTAACTGTTCGGGTTTTTCAGAATATTCTTCAATAATATGCTACAATTACGAAGCAGAAAAAAACTAATATAATAATGAACGATGAGATAAGTTATGAGTTTAAAAAAGTTACCATGACAGTGAAAGAATTGGAAAACACAACGTGGATTTCTAAAACAAACATGTTAAGCATCATATATTTGTGAAACAAGCACAATTCACTCTAAAAATTCTTAAAGTGTATTAAACTTTGTAAAAAGCGTATTAAAGTATCTTTTATCTTTGTAATTATGTGTGAAATATACACATTTTGAATATAATATATTAATTTTAATGAAACCTATTGTATAATATTGGTAACTCTTATGTGTGTTTTTAAACGACGTAAACTTAGTTTTTAACTGTATTTTATCAAACTAGGTCATTTTATTGTGTTATTATGGATGTTTGTTGCTTTTGCAAAATATATCATTATATCCTAGTAAGTTTATTAATAGTTCGGTTTCAGACAGTAAAAACTTATAAGAAACAGTTAAAACATCTTGTGCATTTTTACAATTTTTTTTTATTAACTTCGATTCTTGTTTATTTGTTTTCTTGTTCGGTACAAATCTTGCAATCGGTTTTTAACAAACTTCTCTACTAGATAAACATTTGAAACCCTTAGAACAACGATGACGGCACAAGATTTAAAGCCCGGATTTCGAATTTTTTATTAGTTTTCTTTATATTAATTAAAATATGAAGATAATGACCTCCTAATAGCTTTAAAAATAGCCATATTAAAATATTAGCTATAATTTAATTGTTGCCAAAATAATAATAATAATAATAGAATAAAAATAAAAAAATAAAATAAATAAATAAATACGCGTTCATTTTCTTTCCACATAAAAATAAATGTATTTAATTAAACGTGAAAGTTAAAAAATTGTAAAAAGTTAAAATATGCATCACACAATAATTGACGTCATCATCACTTTAAAAATTTTATATGCATTGATAAAGTGCTAATGTAGTTCTATACCTATGATTCAACAGAAAATTTAAAAACATTGTATATAAAAAGTTTCTTATCTTATAATTATTTTGGTTACAGATTTGTGTAATTTTTTATATAAATTATTCACACATGTTATTAAGAATTAAAGGTGGGATTTAGCTAAACTTTTATCTCTTAAGTTTATATAGGTTCATACATTTAAAATATCATTTTTTGTTTTATTAAATGTTAACTTTTAACAAAATTAGTTAACACAATACATTATTTAAATTAGTTGAATATATGACTTAATATATTATGAATATGGATGAAAAATGTGTGAATATTTTTTCCAATGACGAGGTACTTGCGATTGAGCATTGGTAGGCGGGACGCTAAACTGATGGACATTTGTAAAATAGAATGAGATGGGTGGTCATTGCTACCCCTAACAGGGATAACACATCCTACATTGTCCGGGATTCGAACCCGACTCCTACTACATTGGAATCAGGGACTGTAGCACACTGTATGAGCGGCATAATAGATGAAATTACATTATATAAATTAAATTACTATAATTTTAAAATTTTAGAAAAGTTATGAAATAAACAACTAATTCTTAGTATGAAAGACTTAAAAACAATATACACTTAGATTTAAGAAGAAAAAACGCTTTAAAGTACACTTGTAAGAGGTAAATTTATACAAGTTTACTTTTTAATTAAAGCCACTGTAGTATTAAAACAATTGATTATGGTATTAAGACCGTAAATCAAATAGATATATAAACGCAATTCAAGGAAAATAAAAATTAAATAAATTTTAATTTTTAATTACGAACGATCTTTACAAAATTTAGCGAAAAAAAAAAAAGTTTACAAATTTAAATAACGTTTCAAACATGCACAAAAAGGGGAGAAAAAGATTCTAATAAGCTTTCAACTGTTATTCGTTTAAACATTTTATATAAGTCTCAGTATTTTAATGTAAATAGCTAATGTAAATACTTAAGGAAACTAAACAGTCGTAAGCAAATTTTCCGCAGTTTAGTATATAATATTTGCCATTAAGCTTATTAGATGTGTTTATTCGCCGAATAGAATTCAGAATAAGGGGAATTTTCATGCAGAAAGCTGGAATCATTAAATAGAGACGTTTACGGACATTTTGCGAGACATTTGATAATATTTTATACTAAGCTAAACTGTGAGAAACATAAGGCGTAAGATACTTAAAATTGCTGTAAAATTGGATGTAAAACTGTTGACATTTATTGATACACACACGCACACAAACATATATATGAATATATATACTCTTAACCACATTATTTTGTATTGCATGTTTATAAAAAATAAGTTTTTCTGATGTAAATAATTGTCTTTATTTTGTAATTCTGTAATAATATTTTTATGATATAATTTTCTAGGAATGTATACTCTCCTTCACATGATATTTTGTGATTTGATAAATTTAAGATAGAAAACTCATTAATATTTGGAAAAGTTATTGGGGAGTAACATGGAACGAGTATTTTATGTTTTGGTGTATAGCATTGGTAATTCTTGTACAAGAACAAACAAAATAATTCCTATATATTGCAGTCTATGTGTGGCAGATTTAGAAATATACATTATCTTTACTACATGATATTAAATGCAATGAAATTAACAATCACTCTTTAAAAGGCTTAAAGAATATTTTCTGTGGAAATTTCCGTACTGTGCCTTTTGAAATATTTTTGAAACCTACACACACACACACACACACATAAAAAAAAAACAGAAATTTATATATTATTTATTAAATACACTGGTTGAGAATTATATATATTGTTATTTTTAAGATGATAAAGAAATTACCAAACAATGGTTAAGAAATTTATTATGGTAGAGTTACCCCTTTACAATTTTATTTTATCAATTACATTTTTACTTTTAATTTAAAAAATGGCAAAAATAAAAATAAAAAATAAGTTTTACATAAAAAAAAAGTAATTTTAATACTTTTTATATCATATATATGCATAATTACACAACGCTAAATAATAATTAATATTGTTTTATGATGGTCATTTATAAAATTATCTGATATCAATATTTATATATCTGTGTACCTAAATAATGTTTTATGCTCTTCAATATTTTGTAAAAATAAAAAAAAAATAAAAAAAAAATAAAATAAAATGCCAAAATAGAAAAAACAACTCTGCCTTGCATTTGGACACTAAAATATTAACGAGCGGAAGATTTCATATCTCTGAAGTATTTTAGGAAAAATATTCAATACAACTAATATTTTTGTGGGAAGTCAATCTTAGGTTGCTTATTATTTGTAATTATAAAGTTTATAGCAATAGATTGAACACGAGAAAGAAAAGTAAATCTAATTTAATGGGTTGTTGGAGTTAAATTTTATATCATCTATGAAAAACAGTGTAGTTGTAGTGCCGAACATTTTCTTAATAAATAAGTTTTTGATATAGAATGCTTTTGACCACTCTTCATTTTTATTCAGAACAATGTTGCTTTAGCAGATTTTTTTTTTTTTTTCAAATTATTGTTTATGTTTCTTCTGTACTTTTGTAGCTCGTTTAATATAATATAATATATATATATATGTGTGTGTGTGTGTGTGTATGTGTGTGCGTGTTTGTATTATAGAGGAAATATAATATTAGGACATTGAATAAATTTTCGCCTTTTTTTTTTGTATGAAACCCAAGGTCCTGGCTTCTGGAATATTCCTAAAGTTTTCAAAGGTTCCAAAACTGTTGTGTTATGGTGAATTTTGAATTTCAACAGAAACAATATTTTTTAAATCTTAATATTTTAAATTTTACCAGAACTGTTTCATTTTTTTTTTTCAAAACTTGTATACTTTTACAAAACTATATATTTTTTAAACCCTTAGTACATGAGAGTGAATTTTTTTAATTTATCAAATATACTAAACTATATCTTTTTATAATTTCTAAATGTCAGGAAACTAAATTTTTTTTTCTGCAAAAACTATGTTTCTATAATTTTTAAACGTTACACGAATGGTTTAATTTTATAAAAAAAAAAAAACTTTTATATATATTCTTCGTTTTTTTTTATTCAAAAATTGGGTGTAGTTGCACTTAAGAATTTTCTTAGCTTATTTACGAAAACAAGATAGGCGGTGGGAATGGAATGACTTTTATATTTTTTTTTTGTTTTTGTTTTTACTTCGAGGGAAAGGGAGAGTAGTTTGCCCACAGATGGTGTTGACAACAGTGTCGCAGAAATTTCCATTTTCTGGGAAAAAAACAAGCGCTAGGGAGCTGTAGGGAATTTGTTCGTGTGTGGTTTGTACCTCGTTCGCAGAAATTCTTGTTTTTGGAAACTCAAAAATGCTATCTTGCTAGTAAAAATGGTGGAAGTGGTACGTAATTTGAGAATTTAAGGGGATCTTGGGATTACATAAATTCGCGAATAGTGTCAGGAGAGTTCAGAGTTTAATTCTGGAATTTTGTGAGTTGACAAAAAAAATCCCAGATGTTTTTGTTTCACAACAGGGCATCGGGCGGGAAATTTTTATTTTTTTTTACTTCATTACATAGGGGTGAGAAATGTCCCTCCTTGAGGCGAGGTGTCCTATCACCGCGTGGGGGAATCACGACTAGGTGTGGTTGTTTTGAGGGAATGGATTTTCATTGGGTAGTGAATAATTTAGAAATCCCGGCTGGCAACACTAGCTGGAATGCTCTTCGCTTTTTTGGAAAAAAAAATTTATGATTCGACGTTAAGCCTCTATCGAGAAAAGAGATGTAGAAGGGATTCTCTTTAAAAAGCAGAGGGGGCTTTCAAGCTGCCTCAGATTGGTTTTTATTACTAACTTCAATCGAGATGCTAGTAAGGATAGCGAGCTCCGGCACTCCTGAGATTTGATTCTTTCATCTTACGAACTTCCTTCGATTTTTGGGAATGATCATGGAAAATTACACGGTGATGGGGCGTCCTCAGGAAGCGCTCCCGTAACGAGTCAGAAGGCCGGCAAGCGGTGGAAGAAAACCTTCATCGGAGCGGTCTTAACAGCGATGCAAGCGAGTCTCGGCTTACCCCTACGAATATTAACGGCCCTCGATTCATTTTCTCCTGTGGAGGCAAGCCACAAAAGCGGGTCAAGGAATGTGAACTATATAAAATCAGAATTTTATACAGTATTATCGAGCCGACTACCCTACTTGAGACGTCCTCAAATGCGAGGGGGGGAAGTAGGGCGGCACAAAATAAATAAGCATCCATTGAGTTCCAGCGAAGCAGCGTCCTGACCCTGCTTAGGAATAAAAATTTATAAATAAATGTTAAGCTGATTTAGGCCATGGAAGAAATACATCGTAAAGAGCAGAAAGCCCTGATCGGAGACTTCCAGTTTTCCCCCAGAGTTTAAAACCTAGAGTACCCAAACCAGATAAGCCCCTGCCTATGACAAGCGGCGTGAAAGGCCACCTCTCCGGACAGCGTCCCCACTCCTGGAAGAATCTTCGATGAATTGTAAGTCTTGATATCTTTCTTAGTATTTTATATTTTTATTGTGTCTAAACTTTTATCCCAACAATTAAGTTCAGCACCCTGAACATGTGAATTTATTTAAAAAAAAAAAAAAAAAAAACTGTTTAAGAAGGAAATAAAAAAAAAATATATAGAGAATGTTAGAAAAATGTGTAATAAAAATCCATACTTATTTATCAATAAATTGCTGGTATTATTTGTCATTAAATAAGAGTGTATTTCTTGGAAAAGCGTAATAAATTTTATTGATATGATTATTTTCTGTATTATTTTATTTATGAATATAATGAGATCCTATAATTATTTAAAGTAAATTTTAAGGTAGAACAATTATATTATAAATATTTGTTTTTATTCATAACAGCGATAGCAGTGTCCCCTGATTATTTAGGAGTATGTTTTATGAATAATTAAACGGATGGGTATTCATGTAGTTATTGAGCAGGTTATAGATGCTTTAATTAGTCTAGAGTAAAACTTTAGTATATTAATGGTAATTCGTAATGAGTACCTAACAAGATTAAATAACCGAGTTAGCAAGTAAAATTTATGTGAGTTTTAAACACAAATATGGTCAGGAATCATGGGCAGTGAGTTGGTTCAGTCCTCTGATTTGGAATTGTGTTTTGACTGCTAATAGTAATGTAAGTAAAAAGAGAAAAGAGTTATGTGTATTATTTAGACTATGATAATAGGTGGTTATAACAAATGAAACTTAAATTTTTGTTGCTTGCAATTCCAGAGGAGGATTGAGCTAACAGTTTCCTTTTTAGGTCCAGAGGTATGAAGAAATAAAGTCATTTTTACATTTTTTTTCTTTTTCTTTTTATTTAATTTAAGTACTGCCCGATTCCTTTTGATAATAGAAATACTTGAATTAGAAGGGAAAATAAGCAGGTCTAGATCAAATATAGGAGAGATGCAAATTTATTAATAATATTTTAAATACTTAAATAGATTAAAGAAATTAATTAATTCATACCTGTTCAGTGTCCTTCAAGATAGGTAACAATTGGACATTGCTATCACTGGTGTTTTTTTTTACCTGGGTTAAAATTGAAATTACACAACGCGGTTTTATTTTAGTTATGATTAAAGAAAATTATTCATTGAATTTGTTTTGAATATTCAATCTGAGGAGTAAAGAGTTCGTAATTTTCTTTATTTCACTATACGTACAAAAGTATAATAAATGCTGATGCTTTCTTTAGTAAAAGGTAGGGATATGAACTTGCTTGGATATAGATCTGTATGAATTAAGATTGTTTGATAATTTTGTAGAAAAACCCTTTACCGTAACCTTCTGGCATTACATCAGATAACATAGATATATTAAATTACTTGTAAAAATAATAAGTTAGAATTAAATTTATACTCGAGTTTTTTTTTGTGTTTCTTTATTTGATTTTGCTATCTCTTATAAAAAAAAAAAAAGGGTTGTAATCTATTGAATTTTAGAGTTAATAATTTGATAAATTTTTATTTGAAATTAGAATTATTTGTATGGATAACAAAAAAAAAAAGAAAAACAAAATATATCCAGGCAGAGTTCAATTTACTAGTGTAAACAACATTTGATGGTATATCTATTTCATAAAGAGTAAATAGTTTTTGTTTAAGGAAAGCATCAACTTTAAGAAAAGTAAAGAGAAAAGGCCATTAAAACTATTAAAGTAATTTAGTAGGATTAGGAAAATTTATATATGTAAAAGATAAAAAGATTAAATTCAAAAAATAATGTTGTGAAAAGTAAAAAGTACAATGCAAAAGGTAAAAATATCATAACATAATAACAGGAAAATTTAACAATATAATAAATGGCGCCGTGAGACCAGGATCTCACATGATCGTTATTGCGGAATAGAAAAGGTTCTTTTTAATTGTGATGCTTAATATTATTAATTTGCAGTATTTTTATATGTATAATTTTTTTATTTTTGTGTTTTGTGCTTTTATTGATTTTTTTATAGAAGTATATTTATATCCATTAACAGTGTGTGATTTGAACTGTATGATGTAAAAAAAAAAAAAAAAAAAAAAAAAAAAAAAAAATGCAAGTTCAGTGAGAAATTTTCTTGGAGATACTTTGTCACTCTGAGTGTGGGTCACAATTTTAAAGTTTAAAAAAAAAAAAAAAAAAAAAAAAAAAAGAGAGAGAATTATTACTGCAGGTGGAGGATCATTCAATAAAAGATAGAATTATTTATTTTCTTGGGGGGAAGTTCTATTTTATGTAATTTGTGAGCTAGTATAGATATGCAGCTTAAAGTCTGTGTTGCTCGTAGAACTGAGATAGTTCTACTGCAGTTTAGTTCCTCGTGTTGAGTTGATTTTTTTTAGAGATTTTAGCTGTATGGAGTGCCTAAGTGCATGAGTTTGAATTTTCTGTACCAGCTCTGGTAGGTCAGCAAGATGTAATTAAAATTTCCCCAAAGTATGTTTTGGGTTAAGGCTACCTGCTTACGTAAATAAAAAGGGGCTTCTTTCCAGCATCTGAATATTTTCGGTGTAAAAAAAAAAAAAAAAAAAAAAACAATAATAATAATTTTAGTAATATGAAAATAGATAAAGGTAAAATAGTTGGATAAAAAAAAATGCTACCACCTGGATATATTTTGGTGACCATCTCTCAGTGTGGCAGGGTGTAAAATTTGAAAAAAAAAAAAAAAAAAAAAAAAAAAAAAAAAAACATAGTGAATGTGCTACGGTGGAGTATAAAAATTTTTTTAACTGCCAGTGAAACAGAAATTAATTTTGCTTCTATAAATAGATTTTTTTTTTTCTCAATGTAGGTATAAATTGACATAATGTGAAGTTAAAAAAAAATTTTTTTGATATTATGAAAGGGAAAATTTTCAATTTTGGACATGTTAATGTGAGAACGGGAGTCGGCCAGAAAACTCGGTGCTAGCAGATTTAAATAAGATAAATCTGTCGTGGGTCTCCCACAGAAATTTGTAAAGGGCTGTGAGTTTGCATATTGGGGCAACAATTTTTGTTGCTAGTACTTTCCAAAGTTCTCACTGACTGAAGGGGTATGCTCTGGAAATTGGGTAATGTTGATAGCAATATAGTGCTAGTGGTAAAGAATTAGTATGAGGCAAATTTTTTTTTCTTCGAAGAAAAGTTTATGATGGGAAAAGGTTCAAATTAGTGAAAATTTGAAGGTAGAATCGAGTGTTTCGATTGTTGTTTCTGGAAAGGTAAACCAGAAAATTGTAGTCTCTTCGAAGAAAAGTTTATGTTGGGAAAAGATTCAAATTAGTGAAAATTTGAAGGTAGAATCGAGTGTTTCGATTGTTGTTTCTGGAAAGGTAGACCAGAAAATTGTAGTCACTCAAATCTTTTTCGTCGAGCTGCCCACGTTGTATGTTCCATTTAACCTTATTCAAATATCTTGCAACTAAATAGTAATAGTTGGAATTTTTCCTAGAAAAAATTATGAAGGTTTGGAAATTGTTCTTTTTATGTACTAGGTTATTAAAATTGAGTTTCAGTGAGGTAAAGAATTTTACATGTAGGTACTTAGTTAATTGTGAAGTAGTGAGGTCTCTCAGTGCATATTGATTTATTATATGAGTGGTCAGGGAGGTAAATTGGGATAGTTTCGAGTAAACTGAGGACTAAATGTTAAATATAATAAAAATTGAAAAAAAAAAAATGAAAAAAAAAAAAAAAAAAAAAAAAAAGTGTAAAAATATCAAAATTTTTAATATTTAGCTTCTAAAGTTTAGTTTAGTATTTCCTGACTTGGATATGTTGGGGTTATGAACATTGCACTTTGTGTAAATTTCAAAAGAAAAATCTTTGTTTACCTCATAGGTTATGCACTGAGTGAGCAGAATTTAAGACTCAATTTGTAGCTGTAGTGTGGTAGAGATAAAATAAATAACTGTAGTAAGACCCCCTGGCACATTCCACTCCTAACTTTAATTTTTTTTTGTGATTATGCTATATTATCTTCTATGTAACAATGTCTATGTAATCAATTATTATTTTATTTCTATGTAAAATGTAGTGTGTAAAGGATTCTTCCGGACGTGTGGCCCTGTCCGATAGATTACAAAACCTTTTTGCCTAGGGAAATTTCAATCCCAAAAATGTCAAGTCCCTTTTGAAGTATAGCAAGTAAATTAGCTTTGTCGTAAATATTTACATCAACGCGTCGGTAAGGTTGGTTGGTTGGAGAACTCCCCATCAGGAGAGAGAAAATAGCGGTTCTTCAGATTGAGTGGTTGACTGCAGTTAGTTTCAGTTGAAAAAGAAACTCCCGTTAGCTTCAGTCGGAAAAAAAAAACCTCTTACGGTTCTTCGCGAATGTATTTATTGATAAGGTGGAGCGACGGAAGAGGTAGAAAAATATCGTCTGCTGTTAAGCGCAAAGAGAGAACAGATCAGCTGTTGATTGTAAACAGTCCGGCTCGCAGCATCGAGTTTGTTTACTTTAGCTACGATTTTGGTAGCAAACTCCCGTTTGCTGTTTTCATTCCTTATACACACCGATTACATTATTACCTTATATGTATTACACAAAGACTAATTTTAATATTATTTGAGCAAGGTATTAATTAAAAGAACTTAGTTTATTTAGTACAATTTTAATTTTGGGAACTTAGTTTTTTTTTGGAGAAGGACAGAAATCTCAGATATAAGGCCTGATTTGGGGTTTCTGGTAAGGTGTGTGTTTGGTGGTTCTGGGAAATTTATGGATCGTTGTTTGATTTATACGTTCGCCTGGGACACTTTAACATTCTCTTTTTCTTCAAAAAAAAAAAAAATAAAATAAATTTTATTTTTTTTTTTTGGCATAAAAGGGAGGGTGAAATATGTTATGGTGAATTTTGAATTTCAACAGAAACAATATTTTTTAAATCTTAATATTTTAAATTTTACCAGAACTGTTTCATTTTTTTTTTTCAAAACTTGTATACTTTTACAAAACTATATATTTTTTAAACCCTTAGTACATGAGAGTGAATTTTTTTAATTTATCAAATATACTAAACTATATCTTTTTATAATTTCTAAATGTCAGGAAACTAAATTTTTTTTTCTGCAAAAACTATGTTTCTATAATTTTTAAACGTTACACGAATGGTTTAATTTTATAAAAAAAAAAAAACTTTTATATATATTCTTCGTTTTTTTTTATTCAAAAATTGGGTGTAGTTGCACTTAAGAATTTTCTTAGCTTATTTACGAAAACAAGATAGGCGGTGGGAATGGAATGACTTTTATATTTTTTTTTGTTTTTGTTTTTACTTCGAGGGAAAGGGAGAGTAGTTTGCCCACAGATGGTGTTGACAACAGTGTCGCAGAAATTTCCATTTTCTGGGAAAAAAACAAGCGCTAGGGAGCTGTAGGGAATTTGTTCGTGTGTGGTTTGTACCTCGTTCGCAGAAATTCTTGTTTTTGGAAACTCAAAAATGCTATCTTGCTAGTAAAAATGGTGGAAGTGGTACGTAATTTGAGAATTTAAGGGGATCTTGGGATTACATAAATTCGCGAATAGTGTCAGGAGAGTTCAGAGTTTAATTCTGGAATTTTGTGAGTTGACAAAAAAAATCCCAGATGTTTTTGTTTCACAACAGGGCATCGGGCGGGAAATTTTTATTTTTTTTTACTTCATTACATAGGGGTGAGAAATGTCCCTCCTTGAGGCGAGGTGTCCTATCACCGCGTGGGGGAATCACGACTAGGTGTGGTTGTTTTGAGGGAATGGATTTTCATTGGGTAGTGAATAATTTAGAAATCCCGGCTGGCAACACTAGCTGGAATGCTCTTCGCTTTTTTGGAAAAAAAAATTTATGATTCGACGTTAAGCCTCTATCGAGAAAAGAGATGTAGAAGGGATTCTCTTTAAAAAGCAGAGGGGGCTTTCAAGCTGCCTCAGATTGGTTTTTATTACTAACTTCAATCGAGATGCTAGTAAGGATAGCGAGCTCCGGCACTCCTGAGATTTGATTCTTTCATCTTACGAACTTCCTTCGATTTTTGGGAATGATCATGGAAAATTACACGGTGATGGGGCGTCCTCAGGAAGCGCTCCCGTAACGAGTCAGAAGGCCGGCAAGCGGTGGAAGAAAACCTTCATCGGAGCGGTCTTAACAGCGATGCAAGCGAGTCTCGGCTTACCCCTACGAATATTAACGGCCCTCGATTCATTTTCTCCTGTGGAGGCAAGCCACAAAAGCGGGTCAAGGAATGTGAACTATATAAAATCAGAATTTTATACAGTATTATCGAGCCGACTACCCTACTTGAGACGTCCTCAAATGCGAGGGGGGGAAGTAGGGCGGCACAAAATAAATAAGCATCCATTGAGTTCCAGCGAAGCAGCGTCCTGACCCTGCTTAGGAATAAAAATTTATAAATAAATGTTAAGCTGATTTAGGCCATGGAAGAAATACATCGTAAAGAGCAGAAAGCCCTGATCGGAGACTTCCAGTTTTCCCCCAGAGTTTAAAACCTAGAGTACCCAAACCAGATAAGCCCCTGCCTATGACAAGCGGCGTGAAAGGCCACCTCTCCGGACAGCGTCCCCACTCCTGGAAGAATCTTCGATGAATTGTAAGTCTTGATATCTTTCTTAGTATTTTATATTTTTATTGTGTCTAAACTTTTATCCCAACAATTAAGTTCAGCACCCTGAACATGTGAATTTATTTAAAAAAAAAAAAAAAAAACTGTTTAAGAAGGAAATAAAAAAAAAATATATAGAGAATGTTAGAAAAATGTGTAATAAAAATCCATACTTATTTATCAATAAATTGCTGGTATTATTTGTCATTAAATAAGAGTGTATTTCTTGGAAAAGCGTAATAAATTTTATTGATATGATTATTTTTCTGTATTATTTTATTTATGAATATAATGAGATCCTATAATTATTTAAAGTAAATTTTAAGGTAGAACAATTATATTATAAATATTTGTTTTTATTCATAACAGCGATAGCAGTGTCCCCTGATTATTTAGGAGTATGTTTTATGAATAATTAAACGGATGGGTATTCATGTAGTTATTGAGCAGGTTATAGATGCTTTAATTAGTCTAGAGTAAAACTTTAGTATATTAATGGTAATTCGTAATGAGTACCTAACAAGATTAAATAACCGAGTTAGCAAGTAAAATTTATGTGAGTTTTAAACACAAATATGGTCAGGAATCATGGGCAGTGAGTTGGTTCAGTCCTCTGATTTGGAATTGTGTTTTGACTGCTAATAGTAATGTAAGTAAAAAGAGAAAAGAGTTATGTGTATTATTTAGACTATGATAATAGGTGGTTATAACAAATGAAACTTAAATTTTTGTTGCTTGCAATTCCAGAGGAGGATTGAGCTAACAGTTTCCTTTTTAGGTCCAGAGGTATGAAGAAATAAAGTCATTTTTACATTTTTTTTCTTTTTCTTTTTATTTAATTTAAGTACTGCCCGATTCCTTTTGATAATAGAAATACTTGAATTAGAAGGGAAAATAAGCAGGTCTAGATCAAATATAGGAGAGATGCAAATTTATTAATAATATTTTAAATACTTAAATAGATTAAAGAAATTAATTAATTCATACCTGTTCAGTGTCCTTCAAGATAGGTAACAATTGGACATTGCTATCACTGGTGTTTTTTTTTACCTGGGTTAAAATTGAAATTACACAACGCGGTTTTATTTTAGTTATGATTAAAGAAAATTATTCATTGAATTTGTTTTGAATATTCAATCTGAGGAGTAAAGAGTTCGTAATTTTCTTTATTTCACTATACGTACAAAAGTATAATAAATGCTGATGCTTTCTTTAGTAAAAGGTAGGGATATGAACTTGCTTGGATATAGATCTGTATGAATTAAGATTGTTTGATAATTTTGTAGAAAAACCCTTTACCGTAACCTTCTGGCATTACATCAGATAACATAGATATATTAAATTACTTGTAAAAATAATAAGTTAGAATTAAATTTATACTCGAGTTTTTTTTTGTGTTTCTTTATTTGATTTTGCTATCTCTTATAAAAAAAAAAAAGGGTTGTAATCTATTGAATTTTAGAGTTAATAATTTGATAAATTTTTATTTGAAATTAGAATTATTTGTATGGATAACAAAAAAAAAAAGAAAAACAAAATATATCCAGGCAGAGTTCAATTTACTAGTGTAAACAACATTTGATGGTATATCTATTTCATAAAGAGTAAATAGTTTTTGTTTAAGGAAAGCATCAACTTTAAGAAAAGTAAAGAGAAAAGGCCATTAAAACTATTAAAGTAATTTAGTAGGATTAGGAAAATTTATATATGTAAAAGATAAAAAGATTAAATTCAAAAAATAATGTTGTGAAAAGTAAAAAGTACAATGCAAAAGGTAAAAATATCATAACATAATAACAGGCAAATTTAACAATATAATAGTTGTGTCATCTACTCGTATTGATTTTTCAAGTTCAGCTAGCGTATGACATGGGCCTTCCTTAAGCAATTCCTTCAATTCTTCGTTTTCAAACTTTTTCGAAGCGCTAGATCGTTTCTTATGTCCAAGATCAAAATCGTTATTTTTGAAGCGTCGAATCCAGTCTCTGCAGGTTGCCCATCTATTAGGAAACAGAAATAACTTATTAAAAGTCTTAACATGAAAAGTTAAAAATCATAAAATTTATATGCAGGAAAGTGCAACAAATATAA